>JAJOZX010000361.1:302500-375000 GCA_023014485.1 Bathynomus jamesi | reverse complement strand
ATATATCAGAAAAGGACTAAACCATGTCTTAAATAATTACGTCGCATTCACACGTTAATTTACAAGGTAAGTTAATATTCATTATTTTTGTTGTCCCTCAATAAATAATTTTCAGAAATATTCTAAACGCATCGGTTTCAAAAAAAGTTTGATTTGTCTTAACTCCGCCCATCAAAATTGTTATAATGTTATAATGTTATAATGTTTCAGACCAACAAATACCCTAGGATCCACTCAGGCTGGTCTACCTAACTGTGTTCGTAATCGTGTATTGTGTATGTCCTCCGTGGTGGCGGAGGGGACCTACAATTAATATATATATATATATATATATATAGTCTTATTTCTATAAATACCATGGTTTGTGTCCATACTTGATTATTTATTTAATATGATTTATAGGGAGAGAGAGAGAGCAGCCGTCACCTCGAAATGTAAAACGAAAGACGGGGGTTTGGTGTGTGTGTGTGTGTGTGTGTGTGTCACCTGACTGGAAATAGCTGATCACGAGGGTGATATTGGCTAGAATAGTAAAAATAATATTCACCACTGACCGACTGCGAATGGAAAAAACATTTTTGTTTTGCTAGAGAGAGAGAGAGCTAGAACCACTGTAATGAGCTCTGTAATGAGCAATTTTAATTTAATAGAAATAAATATCTTGAAAGTATATATATATATATATATATATATATATATATATATACAGTATATAATCAATTCTAAATATTGAGGTATAAATTAGATAAGATTATATCAGAAGAGATTAGAAGCTAGCTTCGAAAGAATGTGCGAGGTGTGTTCAAAACGTTCCCGGACTCCCGGAGTGATCTACCAAAAACTTTCTAATTAATGTTGTTTCCTTCAACGTAGTCTCCTTGTGCAGCTATACATCGCTCCCAACGGCGTTTCTACTTTGGAAAGCATTCGTGGTCGGCCGTATTCCTGACGGCCTTCAGTTCGTTTGTTGCATTTTGAATAATTTCTTCCACACTTTGAAATCTTTGACCTTTCAATGCAAATTTAAGTTTGGGGAAAAGAAAAAAGTCTTTCGGGGACAGATCTGGAGAATACGGGGGCTGGGGAACGACTACGACGTTGTACTTCGCCAGGTACTGCTGAATTGACAACGCTGTGTGTGCGGGCGCATTGTCATGGTGCAACATCCACGTTCCTACGTTCCAACTTTCAGGCCGTTTACAAATTACTGCGTCTTGCAAGCGCTTCAGTATTTCTAAATAAAACTGTTGGTTAACTGTTTGACCTCGAGGGACGAATTCGTAATGAACGAGTCCTAAGTAATCGAAAAAAAAGACCAGCATTGCCTTCACATTCGATCAGATTTCCCTTGCTTTTTTCGGTCTCGGGGACGTTGCGCACTTCCATTGCGATGACTGTTGTTTTGTTTCAACGTCATACCCGTACACCCAGATCTCGTCACTCGTAACGATGTTTCTGAGAAAACTTTCATCATGATTGGCACGTTGAAGGTCTTCAGACGCAACAACACGTTGCTCTTTCTGTTCGACATGTGGCATGTATCGTGTAGCATGATCCTATCGAAATGTCCATTTCGTCTTCGACTTCCCTGACTGTCAGTCTATGGTTCCCTCGAATCATTTCACGAACAAGAGCAACAGTGTCATCAGTTCTTGAAGTGGAAGGTCGTCCCACCCTTGCGTCGTCCTCCGTTGACGTTCGGCCTTCCTTAAAGCGCTTGTGCCACTCAAAAGTGGTTGTCCGACGCAAGGCGTCATTGCCAAATGCTATATTTAGCATGGCATGGGTTTCAGATGCAGTCTTGCCCATCTTAACGCAAAATTTTATGCACGCACGTTGTTTTTCAACAGTAACCATTATTCAAATGCACAAAACACAAAATGACTTTACAAAACAGTAAATATCGAGAGAACAAAATACGATATCAACAAGCGGAAACCGTCTTTGGACACAGAGTGAGTCACACTACAACATGCATCACATGACGCGCATGCGCGTCATAATGCGCGCAGCATAACCAGTTCGGGAACTTTTTGAACACACCTCGTATATATACGGTGAATACAGGAAACCAAGTTTTCATTAATCTGAGTGAGAAGTACATTATTTTATTTTAATATATCATACCTTGAGTGAATGTTTATTATTCGCTAAATACATAGTTTTGTCTTTTGAGCTCACTTAATATTTGCATGCGGACTTTACTTCTACAAAGTAGAAGTAAAGCCATCTTATTATTACATTATAAGTTATATGCTGTATATATAATATATATACGTATGACGGGTGCATAGAAGCAGGAGGGGTCATTCAAAGGCATATTTTTTTTATTAATAGCGCTGTCATTCATTGTAGCAGTGGGGCAACGTGCTGATTTTAGGCTTCAGTGTATATATATATAATATATATACACTCGGGACAAGGGGGTTCGGGTCCCGATACTGCATAAACGAATTACTGTACTATAAAAATTGAGGTCAGCGGGGTTTGACTTCCGATGGTGTAATATCACTATTTGAATGGTGACCACTAAAGTTCATATTATGACGTCACATACACATATATATGTGTATATATATATATATATATATATATATATATTATATATATATACATATATATATACACAAATTTGTTGTTTTCAAGTTCAGTTAGGTTAGGTAGATTATATTCAGTTTTCTACTTTTGGGGGAAGAACGAAACCTCCCACCCCCTTTGGCACTCTGGTACTCGCCATGGGTATAGAATATTGAAACTACATGAGGTGTGGAGGTTTCAGAAGCTACCCAACCTTTCCACACCATATATAAATGCTTTTTTGAAGGATAAAGTAGAAGCATCAGGATATCCGCGAGGGGTTGATACCGAAGATGGGAAAACGGCTTATATTCAGCGTTACCGTGCCCATGAAGGTATACAGCTTGACTGTTCTCAAATTGTTAAGAATCCTGGCAAGCGCTTTAGTGCAAAGTTGTGTCTAAACAGTCTTTGGGGGAAATTTGCACAGAATACCGGCAAAGAGAACGTTCATTTGGCACAAAGTTATAGTGAAGTATGGGATTGTGCCAACGCTCCCGATAAAAAGGTTATGGAGATCGTGAATGTAGGTAATACTTACATAATAAAGTACAACATCACCGAACTGGCCATAGATACCTCACGGGTTACAAACAGACCTGTAGCCAGCTTCACAACGGCCTACGCCTGCATCAAACTTTGGGGTCTACTGCACTCTCTTGGGCAGAGGGTGCTGTACGCTGACACAGATAGCGTGATATTCACAGCAAGGGATGGTGAATACATGCCTGCTATTGGGGAATTCCTCGGATAGCTAACTGACGAGATCAAGGACGAGTATGGTGATGGTGCATACGCAGACTCGTTTGTGTCAACAGGGCCAAAAACCTATGGGGTACGGATGAGGGTAGGGGATGATATGAAGTATATCGTGAAGGCTAAGGGTATCACGCTTAACCATGCGAACCGTCGAGTCGTTAACTTTGACTCGTTGAAGGATCTAGTGTGCTTGGAAGATGAGGGTGACCAGCCACCCCAACTGACTGTGGGGACGCACAATTTTCGGGCGCAGAAACTGGAGTGTGTGAAGGAACTTAGGGGCACCGAAGGTATGCCATAACACCTATAGGAAGCATTACCAGGTGCCTGGTACTTATGATACTGTAACCTTTGGTTACCTTAATCCTTGATTGTATTTATATATATGTTTTGTTAACGATATATCATGTATATTTGCTTCAATTAAGGTTTCATTTTCTCCTTTGCGAGCGTACGTATATGTGCGTGTACAGTAAAAAGCTAAGCTCCGCCCACTGTAAGATCGGTCACGTGACTCCTGCCACTACCTGAGCATACCTCTATCCCTGCGTGCTCAGTTGACCTCTGCATACCCTTGAGCTTAGACGTGTATTCTCCCGTGTAGACGAAAAATAGTAATGGCTACCTTTAATATTGCGTGTTCAACGTTTATGAAGTGGTATTCGGCAAAGTGCCAAAATGTGGTGGATACTGAAAAACTCCCTATTCCCCCTCCTTTGATACTTTTAAGGCTACATTGACCCGTGCGAAGGACCAAGATGTTCAAATACTCTACAGGTGTTTTGGCGAGGGTATTGCAGGTTTTCGTAGTACAACGATGTATTGAAGTATGTTGTAGACCTAGCCTTTATAAAGGCTCACATATACCGCGAAGTAGAAGAAGCAACACGTTCAGAAGATAAGCAACGGTTATGGATAGTGAGTCTTGTTGATGAGTGGTATGACAAGCGATATTATGTCATGTTACATCATACCGACTACTCGTACCCTTCGGTTGAGAATGTAAATCTTGTCATCATGGAGAATCTTAAGTATTTTTATCATTATATTAATATATATGATGACGACGTTTGTAGTGAGGTTGTGGCTAATGGGCTGTGTGAGTTTTTAACAGACTTTAGAGACGAGTATCGCTTGTTAAACAAAAAGGATAAATATGGGCATGTGTTTCTCTCAAATAGTACACCGGATTGTGGAGATGTTTAGTTTGTGGAAATGAACGTCTGGTGAGTGATAAAACATTAAAGCCGGTATTGCTTCACATAGCAGAAAATTCTGTTTGTCCAGGGGCACAAGTGTTCGAACGAGCCTGTACACGCTTCAGCAGTTTATGGTGTGACTCGTTCCCCCCACCCAGCGAGCCCCCACCAGTGTACATCACCCCTCCGAAACACACGAGTTCGAACAAACCCGTACACGTTTCATCAGCGTGACTCACTCCGCCCGTCGAGCCAATCCGTCCACCTGTGGATAATTGTCACCTCAGAGCTTGAACCGAATAGACGTGCGAATACGATGGAACTTCCTTTGAGAAGCATTCTCAACGCCTCGTACGAGTCTCCGAGACGAAGTCATTGCGCGTCTTCAGGCGTGAAACCGGCACCATCATCTATATATTTGAAACGACTTGCAGGCATGCAAACTCTGGTAAACGTAATGTTATTTATTTAAGTGTTGAGGAGATGAATAGAGTCTTCGTGATAGTTTAGAAGTGGGTAGAGAACCGTTATAAAATACCTGCAGGTGTAGGTCCAAGAAGAGAGCAGATTAGTGACGACCCCTCATATGCCGTTGTGTGCATGTTGTGTATAAATAACGATCAGCCATGCATTGATATACGACTGATGTGGAAGTATGCATCTGATAATAACATTGTTGTCCCTACGCGAAACCGTTTCATCCTCGACAGAATGTTTAAAATCGTTGGATTCCGGAAGCTGAAGCCTATATTAGACGCTCGTGTTACGGATATGATTTATTTTGACACGGTTCTTGAATACGCATACACCGCTCTGCTCGACGGATTTATCGAATGTAGGAATGAAGAAGGCGAGAATGGTCTGGAGCTGGATGCCTATTTAAAAGGTTTAGACTCTTCGAAATATCTCGAACTTTGGAACAAAGCACTTGAGCGGTACAGGGTAGAGCTTGCCGACACTGTTCTCCCTGAAGAGCTGTATCTTTATATAACGAGTAGCTGTCGTTTCGACTTGGAAGATTATTTGAATTGCCGCTATGCAGAGTGAAGAAGAGTTCACGATTGAAAAGCTCGGGACGGTAAGAAAAACCCTCGATTGGAAAGGCTTGTTTATAAACTTATATTTAATAATGATGTTGTGTGTTAACGATGACCTCTTTGTGCGTGCTTTTGATTGTATTCTAGCCGTGTTTAAAGACAACTTGCCAACCGAATGCAATGTGGGCACAAAAATAGTATTGAACGATATGAAAGCCATTTATGTCGAGTATAGGCATCCGTATAACTTGAGCAGTGAAGTACTGCTTGGACAGTTTTACCGTGTATTGCAAAGTAATAACGATGTGAATGTAGACTCGATTACGTGTGAGTTTAGTGTTTTGCGCCTAGAACATAAAGTATTTTGATGTGTATTTATTTATTTAATTATTTAATTGTATATATATATCCTGTACTAATATGCAATTGATTATACGTTTCGTATATTATTATTTTCAATATATTTAATTATTTAATATAACTGTGCATATATATATATATATTTTTTTTCCTGTACTAATATATTGATGGTTATACTACAACGTTTTGTATATTATTGATTATATATTTCTCGTTCGCATTTCTTATGCTATTATTATTTTTTGATCATATATATTCCATTGTATATTAATTTTGATTATATATTCATCGTTCGTATTTCTTATGCTATTATTATTTTTGATCATATACATTCCATTGTATATTTATTTTGATTATATATTCATCGTTCGTATTTCTTATGCTATTATTTTTTTTATCATATATATTCCATTGTATATTTATTTTCAATATATTTCGTGATGTTGAATCCATTAATTCGTCTAAACAGAATGATGTAATGGTGTTTTATTTAATTCTTTTGGTTGTACACAACATTTTATTACAGAAAATGGCTGCCTTCTAAAACTAGGCTGACCATACGTACCGTTTTGAACGGGACAGTACCGTTTGTTTTATATTTCCTGGCCGTCCCGTCGTTTTAATAAAAATGTCAATTTTGTCCCGGTTTATGTACTTACTTTTTCATGAATACAGAATATTACATAACCCCCGTCCCTTTTTTGCCATCCCAATGTCCCGTTTTTGTCTCAAGGAAATATGGTCAGCCTATCTAAAACGGATTTCTAAACCAACTGCCAAATGTATCTGGATAGCACAATCTGGCAATCCTAATAATGTACACCTGAACAGGCCAATTACGCCTTCTAAGTTAACTGGCTGGTTAAGTCAGAATATAATTATGTTTTAATTAAATAAATAAACGCAATCTGGGCACTCAATAATGTACACCTGAACAAGCCATTTACGCCTTCTAAGTCAACTGGCTGATTAAGCCAGAATATATGCTTTAATTAAATAAATAGCTAATCTGGCAGCTCAGCCAGATAAGCCAACTGGCTGGTTAAACCAGAATATATGCTTTAATTAAATAAATAGCGCAATCTGGCAGCTCAGCCAGATAAACCAACTGGCTGATTAGGAACACATTAAGACAACGCCAGTTCGGCTGAAGTCTTAATATACGCTTGGCTCCTGCCAGGTGAACACCTCTCTTCCTCTCTCTCCTTCTCTCTTTCTCTTGGGGGATAACTCCGCCTCCAAGTTGCATAACCCTTGTTGCTCTTGCAACATTCCCCCACTTTGTTGCATAACATCTTGCAAAATTCCCTCTCCCCATTTGTTGCATAACTTGTGCAACATTGATCGACATTTGCAATTGCACTCTCTCGTTTTGCACCCATACTATTTAAATATATGCCGAAATTGTTTTCATAATTAGGAATTTGGTTATATGCCATTTTAAAGTGTAGACAATTTCAGTCAACTCTTATATTGTTGCTTTAAAATCTAATTTCATTTGAGATCTTTAACCGGAGTCAGGCTGACTCCAATTTCTCAATTAATTAGCCTTCCTTTATCATTACACTGTACTCCCTCTTCACAACATTTATGCATTTACAATTATAATTTTAATAATAATAATGGAAATATTATCACACAACATATTAGTTTATAAAACCAAAATAAAAAAATATTGTAAACATTCTTTATAAAAGTTCTTAACGGTAGCTGGCTGCTAGTCAAATAAGTAAGGGCTACCTACATCTAAATCTACATGTAAACCTGGAGTTTTGGAAAGGAGTGCATGAGAACAATGCAAGATGGGAAATACACATCTGTTCTAGAGATAGTTTAAGCAGATTTACCTACTTGACAAAAATTTTTAGGCCATTTTATGCCAAACTAACTGCTATATACTGCATGTTTAATAAAGTTTCCTTAATAAAAGTAAGTCACCCCAAAAACTCTCACATCTCAACTTGTATACGCTTCAAACAGCGCAGTATTTGGTCAAGAAATTACAATACAAGTTACTAATGGAAATAAAACTGTTCTATATTTTATTCAAATGCATAAAGTTCTCCTTTATTATTTTCTCTTTGTAGTCTATGACCACTTGATTAAAAAGTACAATTTATGTCATCAAAGTGTCATGCATAAACTCACAGTCATGAAAGCGCCTATCTTTTTCTTAAAAGTAACTAAGTAGTTACTATTTACCACATCACATTACAAGTCACACCAGACCTACTTATCTCTTATAGCGCAATTATATCAACTCCAAACGTGTCCTACATAATTTATCACTATTTATAAACACGCATTCATGAAAGCACCCATCGTTTTCTTAAAACTAAGTACCTGTCATTTACCACATCATGTGGCAAGTCACAACAGACCTACTGGTCTCTTATAGCACAATTATATCAACTCCAAAAGTGTCCTGAATAACATGGAACTGTTTACACAATTTATAGCTTTTTATCCTATGTGAAGGCATCTAAAACTGTATAATTCTTCTACTCGATGGTTTAAAAAAGAATTTCTGGTAGATCGAGTATGATCAAATAAATTATCATACTGAAGTAAACCCAAAATGTCTCTTATGTATTTCCAACAGTTAAGTATGTGCAAGATTCACTTCATCACTTCATCACCATAGAGATAAGGGTAAGATTTAGTTGCTATGTGCAAGAATATAGTGTAGTGATTATATTAAGCCACAGAAGAAATAAAATTGAGTCTTTATAAGGTATTAAATTGAACATGAAAACTCTGTAATATTCACGGATGGTCCATGAAAAGATATATTAGACTCATCCAAACGCAAATAATGTAAGTTTAGAACTTAGATATAGCATGATATAGCATGTGAAATTAATTTATAACATATTTTTAAACAACACTGCTAAAAAAAAATATGTACAGTCTTTCAATTTGCTGAAGACTTGAAGTACAAAACACTTTCTCTATATGATTTGTTAAATAGTGCCTCCCTAGTTAGGTTTGAGGAAAATTGGCTACTTTGATGAATGAGGGAGATGTATTGTAAATATGTGAGTCTAGTACAAGGCTGAGAGAATCCTCTTCCTTTACAGTATTTTCCCAAGAACCTACCCAACTCTTTCTTATTAAAACTCGACTCTTTGATATAAAGATACTTAATTTTACTGTTTTAGTCTGAAAACCCAGAAATGTTAATTTTTTTTCTTAATTTTTATTGCATCTTCCACTACAGTTTCCCTCACTTTAAACAGTTTCACAATTCAAAGTAGCTAAATATTTAGAAAAACTTGTATTACACATTTTCAATCAATTTTCTGAGAATTTAATACGTCCTGTCTTGTCTTAGCTTAGTTTAAGAACTGCCAAAACCCAGTGTATTAAAATACTATCTTCGTAAAGCAATATTTCTGCACACTTGTATAGGTGCGCTAAATTTAATTACACCAATTTTCTCAACATCAGATGTTAGGGTTGGGCCAGTTAACTTTCAAGATTAACTTGTTAAGTTAATTTGGGGATCTTACCAACTAGGTTAAGTTAAGTTAGCAGGGTCTTTTCCGTGTGGGGGCTAGCAGCGAACTTTAATGAAAATCGGTATACAAATGTAGTTTTGGTCACTGATTTAAAAAATAACTTTCTTTTTTTGGAGAAATGAAAAACAAACATGTTAGAGCACTTTAAATAATTAATATGTGTTTTAACTAGCTTAAACTAGGTACAGAGGATTGTGTTAAATTTAGCCAGAGTCACAAACTGCTACTGTTTATGAAAAAGTGCTCTAAGTGTGGGAAAGTGTGTTCCTTTGATAAAAATACCCAGTTCTTTCGTTGCCGAAAGCGTCAGTCAAACGGTAAAAAGTGCAACTTTACGAAGAATACGTTTTCTGAAGGATCCCGGCAGATCTGTAAAAGTAGCAGAAAAAAATCAAGAATTAATGCCCAGTTAGGTCAATTGAATGCCCGATTAGGTCAATTGAATGCCCGATTAGGTCAACTGTACGCCTTCGACGATTGGTTAGGTTGTCATGATATTTTCGTTAAAAACACATTAATTATTTAAAGTGCTCTAACATGTTTGTTTTTCATTTCTTCAAAAAAAGTTATTTTTGAAATCAGTGACCAAAACTACATTAGTATACCGATTTTCATTAAAATTCGCTGCTAGCCCCCAAACGGAAAAGATCCAGTTAGCACATATTTTGAAAATTAAGTAAAGATAATTTGAAAAGTTGACTAGTTAAGTTATTCAATTAGCTTTTGCTTTCTTGGAAGTAGTCCGTGATATTTTATATTTAACACAGAATTGACAGAAGAATGCTTGTTCATAGGGTTGCCAGACGTCCCGTATTTTACGGGACAGTCCCGCATTTGATCCAAAAATCCCGCGTCAAATTCCCGCGTTCAAAATGTCCCGCAAAAAATATTTTTTAAGCAAATTTTTTAGGGATGAATTGATTTAGAATTTCAATATTATGTATAATAATTTCAATTTATTCACGATGTTTAATTGTTAAATATTATTGTAATAACATTTTTCGGTGCTACTTTAGTATGCGGTCTACCTACGATTGGTTAGGTTTAGTCATGATATTTTCGTTAAAACTAACGAAAATATCATGACTAAACCTAACCAATCGTCAAGGGCGATTGACATCGGGATGTAAACAAGCAATTAGTAAACAAGATAATAAGATATAATTAAAAGGTAGACCGCCGAATCGTAGGTAGACCGCATACTAAAGTAGCACCAAATTTTCTAATTTTGTTTGTTGTAACCGTTGAAGAAATCTAGTTTCAATTTCAATTTGAAAAAAAATTTGGTCTTAAAAAAAAAACCTCAGAAATTTTTTTGTCCCGCATGGACATTTGAAAAATCTGGCAACCCTAACAACTTGTTCATAGATTGGAGTGAAATAAATCTAAGCTAAGAAGGTTAGAGCATATTCAAAGAATAAAGGAACTGGTAATGAGAGAATCACCTTTTTAATCCTACAGTGCATATTTGGCGAACTTGTGTTTGGGGTGAATTCTAGGTGTGGGAATCCCATACATTTGGCTGTTTCCTTTGTGTGTGTGTGTGTGTGTGTGTGTGTGTGTGTGTGTGTGTGTGTGCGTGTGCGCTCGCACAAAAATATACACATTCAATATATACATAAATATGTACATGTACATGTAAATATGCACATGTTTCATCAATTTTTTTTCACCTTCTTATTTCTATGCAGTAGGCGCTAACTTGAAGTTTCATTAAAATATTTCTTTGAAACAACTCCATACTACTTTCCAGGTACTGTATACTGTACTGTACTTTTGTATTGAAAATGTAGAAGTTGGCTTCATGAGGGTAAACAATGGGCCTATATATCAAAAGCTCAAAATGCAGAGCATCTTTTAATAGTGTGTGTGTGTGTGTGTGTGTGATCACACTCTTTTCATTTCTAAACAGTAGGCACTAACCTGAATTTTTATTCAAATATTTCTTTGAAACAACTCCATACCCATAACACTGGTATGCATATGAAATATTTTTGTCTGCTGTGAGGGTTTTTTCAACTCATATTATATAATTCGACCATGCTGAATTCGAAAATGACATTGGTTTTCCTCAATCAGGTCAGGTTTTTTCTCTATTGGCCATTTATTATAAGTCCAATTTTATCCCCAAATTTATTGATTTTTTTAGCTTAAACACTGTAGATACGAGTAGTATTATAAGAACACTCGTGAAAAATGAAAACATTGTGTGAATAAATACTTTTATTCATACAATGAATATGGAAAAAAGTTTATTGAGGAAGGAATGAAGTTTTTTTGGCTTTCCGTCTGTGTTTTTCTTCGGGCACGTCTCGCTTCAAACACCAGCAATAGTCCGCCAGCATATTGATATCCGTTTCCCTGGTACCTCTCTTCCATTATTTTGATATCTTGGTGAAATCGTTCACCCTGTTCCTCACTATAATCCCCGCAATTTTCAGGAAAATAGTCCAAGTGGGACCACAAAAAGTGCATTTTTATGGACATGCGCGACCCATGAGCTTTGAAAGCTTCCATCAAGTTTTCTACAACGGACTCGTATTCTGGACTTCTACGCTTGCCAAGAAAATCAGTGACAACTGATTTGAATGCCTGCCAGGCATTCTTCTCAGTTGGAGTCATTGCATTTTCGAACTGAGTATCCTTGATCAAAGTTCGAATTTGAGGACCATCAAAAACCCCAGCATTTAGTTTAGCATCAGATATATGAGGAAATTTACTCTCGAGATATCGGAATGCTGAACCCTCCTTATTCATTGATTTGATGAAATTTTTCATCAAGCCCAGCTTAATATGAAGTGGTGGGAGCAAAATTTTTGTTGGTGGTACAAGGGGCACTGAAACGACATTATGCGACCCAGGTTCAAAATTCTCTCTGGATGCCCATTCACGCTGTGCATAGTGCTTCTCATCCGCTCGGCTATCCCATTTGCAGAGGAAACATGGGTATTTCGTGTATCCCCCTTGCATTCCCAATACAAATGCACAATCTGAAAAACAATGAAAATATTTAAAGAATTTAGAGAATTTGTTCTATCAGATAAAAAAATCTATGCATTGAACTGTATCACTTCTGTGGGGAAGTTAAGTGTTCTTATACGCTCTCAAATAACCTTTGGAAAAACAACATAGTCAATAGCAATAGTTTACTTATGATATTAGTAATACCTTCAAATCTCCACAGATCCTCCAGTTATGTTGGTCGTATACGAGAGCATCCAGTAAAATTTTCATGTTATCGTAGCTCTCAGTAAGTTGTACGGAATGTGCTACAGGGACTGATGCAACCCTATTCTCAATGTTGAGAAGTACTGCTTTCAAACTTCGTTTAGACGAGTCTATAAATAGCCTCCATTCTGATGCGTTATATGGCAGGCCCAAGGATTCGATTAGCCCCTCAACATTGCAGCAGTACATTAAGGAAGAGGTATTTTCGTGCACTGCAAAAAACTTGCGGAATTCTTCCTCTCGTTTCCTATACCAGGAGAATGTTATTCCCGGAGCCAGCAAGTTGTCCTCTCGAAGTCGTGAGCCCAAGATCTCGGCAGCTAATTTGGAAAGTCCTAAATCCCTGGTAAGATCGTTAAGTTTGGCCTGGTTGAGAGGCCTCGGCTCATTTGAAGCGGTATTTTGAGGTATATACGACTGGGACTGGTCATTGGCATTGGTCATTGATTCATCATCAGAATCATCGAAGTCCAGGGTTTGAGGTGGGTCGGGTATTGGAATTCCAGGACCATGGGGTACAGGTCTCATAGCAGAAGGAATGTCAGGATATACAACAATGTGTTTATTCTTCTTGTTAACTCCTGAAAATAGAAACACAGAAACATGGATATAAAACTTGCATATGAAATAGAAGAAGCATTCAGACAGTGGCGGCTCGTGAGGGAAGGCTGCGGTCTGTAAGATATGAAATAGGTCGATGGAGTCTGTATATTTTTTCTTTTTCATTCATATTGTCCCTTCGGGGACAATATGAATGAAAAAGAAAGAAAATATACAATCATTGTATATGTAAATGTAACTTGTATAACAATATGTATGTGTAAATGTATTTTCTATAACAATATGTATATGTAAATCATAAATGTATGATTACCATTATGGTGAATATTATGCTATATATGGTGAATATTACATTATGGTGAATATTATGTCAAGTTTCATACGAGGATTTCAAAATATTTAAGAAAAATAAATTTATAAGCCCACTTTGGAGGTTTGTCATGCAGAAATAGTAATCTGTCACGTGATCCTTTCCTTCTCTCCAAATCATGGGAATTCCAAAAGACAAAGATTCCGCTCTGCCTTTGCTCCATCTTCTCAAATTTTCAATGCACGTCTTGCAGCACATATGAGGGGCGAAATTTTTGTCCTGGTCCCCTAGCTTAATTCCAAAGTATGCTCTATACATTGTCTTCACAAATTTAGTGATTTGGGACTGGTTATTTGGCATGGTAACCGTCCCACATATGTAGCAGAATCTATTGGGATCATTTTTACACGCTCTATTCATTATGAAATATTTTATCTATATGCCTGAAAAGTAAAAAAAGATATTATACAAGTGAAACAAGTGATGATAGATGTTACTGTTCCAATTCCGCTTTGACAAAATCACGAAAAATTCTATTTTACTTATGAGGCCATAGCTGGATAACCTGAGCTGATTGAGAAAAACGGATTGCAGATTCGAAATCAGCAGGAAAAACTCTATAAGAATCACTTACAAAGCCCTTGACAGCAAAATTGATGCATACCAGTGTAATGATTGTAAATTGTTGTTGATGAACCAAAGGTTTATGAACAAGTTCTATGGAAAACATTTCATTGCAGCACCATGAACATTGCTTAATATACTTTATATGTTACCTATCCAACAAAGAATGTCATTCGAGGAAGTGCAACATTTAACCATCGCCTGCTGGTTTTAAAACCATCTCCAACAGTTCTTTCATGATAGATCAACAGAATTTAAAATAGCACCATATTGGATATCAACTCTTGAAACAATTAGTTTAACCTGTAGAACATTTCGCTGAGACAGTTACAAGCATCTTTCACAGTTTTTATAAAACGATTTCATCACAAAATGCAGATAGCTGACTTACAACAAGTGAGGGACTCATATTATTAATAGGGACTGAATTCCTAGTCATTGAAGATTTTAAAAAAATTATACCATTTGTAGAACAATGATTTCATTAATTAACAACTGTAACAGGAAGAGCCTATTCCATGAATAGGACCTAATAATGGTACAGTCAAATCATCAAAAGCGGTTTAAGAATGGATAAGATGAAGAAAATCTGGTTAAAATATAACAATATAACATTACTGGCTAATTTATCAATACTCCTAATGAATTTTTATTACTTTTGATTTTATTTAACCTATCATCACTCCAGAGTCTTACTGGTGAATGTTTTCGACAAACGAAGTTAATAAACACAGTAGATCCAGCAGAAAAGTTTCTTAACACTAAACATCAACAGAGCACCTGAAACAATGAAAGAAAATAACAATTTTCCACTTGGCAGCCACTGTGAAATCACCTGACCACCTTTAGACCAATCACAGAACAACACATTTCGAATAACCAATCAGTGAACAACAAGTGTCACAATAATGACCAATAGCCGTAGGGCTGTTCCTTTGCTTAGCAGGCGTTTGATATAATTTGGATAATTTTTGTGAAACATTACCGTAATTTTCTGGAAAAATGGTGGGTGTTAGAGAAAAAATAATAACATATTCATAATCAGCACATCAAAATACATATAAATCAGCAGAATTTGTGCAAAGAACAGAAATTGTGTTGTGCAGTGATAATTAATAGTCACCAACATCTAAATCAGACACTCCTCCATGTATACCCTGAGCTTTTAGAAAGGAAGGTGGTAGGTCACTGCAAGGTCCTGTAAAACTGACAAAACTCACATCTGTTTTTGTTTAGGTTAAGTCGGTTTGCCCACATTGAAAAACCTTTTAGTTACCTTAAGCCAAACCAGATAATATATATATATATATATATATATATATATATATATATATATATATATATAAATAAAGGGTGTTTCATAACATGTGGGACGCACTTTCAGGATGGATTCAGGACCCGAAAACAATGAAAAAAGTTTATATAAACATATGCCCGAAATCGCTTTGTTTCCGAGCGAGTTACAGCCCGTTATGTGTTCCAACAAGTATCCGCCCTACCTTCCTCATCATAGACTGCCTGACGCGTTCAAACGTTCCAGGTATTGCTCGGATTTTCTGGCATCCTTGTTCTACACGTTGGCGAAGCATTTCAACGTTGTCAATTGATGTCACGTAAACGATGGATTTCAGATGACCCCACAAGTAAAAATCGAGTGGATTCAGGTCCGGGGAGCGAGTAGGCCACACAATAGGTCATCCACGGCCTATCCATTTATCAGGGAAACGGCCATCCAAATAGTCTCTGGCTACTCGACTAAAATGAGGCGGAGCGCCGTCATGCATAAACTACATACGATGTCGGACACCAAGAGGAACTTCATCTAGTAAATCGCTTAAATCAAATCATTCCTTAAAAAATTGGAATAGGATTCCCCTGTTAATCTTCCAGGCAAAACAAAAGGACCGATTAAGTTGTCGGCAATAAGCCCGGCCCATACATTGATACTAAATTGTTGTTGGTGTCTTGACTGGATGATGGCATGCGGATTCTCTTCGGCCCAGTGATGAGTGTTGTGAAAATTGATCACGCCATTTCTTGTGAAGGCAGCCTCATCAGAAAACAACACGGAGGATAGAAAAAGAGGACCGCGAGCACACTGTTGAAGGAACCAAGTACAAAAAGCCTCTCGTGGTGAGAAATCAGCTTCAGTAAGGCCTTGTACTCTCTAAATGTGATATGGGTAAAGCTTTTCTTCCCGTAAAATTGTCCACACATATTTTTATCTTACACCCTCTGCCGCTGCTATCCTTCGGGTGCTGACACCAGGATGTTCCTCCACGCGGTTCGGGACCCGCTCCTCCAACTCAACAGTTTTGGCGCTGATTGGTCTACCACCATCTGAAACTTGCTTGTTGAATGGTCCTGTATCACTAAGACGCTCGTCTATTCTCTGAAAGGTCTTCTTATCTGGCAGACGGCGATTCGGAAACCTTTTCGCATGCAGACGTCTTGCTGCAACCGTATTACACTCGGCAAGTCCATACATGAGATGCATGTCTGCCATTTCTCTGTTTGAATAAGCCTCCATTCTCACTTCAAGCGCAAACCATCACTGAATAGCACAAAAACTTTTAAGGTTTTTTTTTCACTGGACTGCACTTATTCAGGGTAAGAAGTTACGAATACGAACAGTGAAACACCGCGATGCACCTCTGACTGACTGATGGCTCTACATTCAACGATACTGAAACATGTCGTAGAGTGTACGAAACATTACAATCGGCAAGGCCATACATGAAATAAGTCTCGTACACACTCACGAACATTGTTGGCAAGCACTGTTTGCAAACAGTTTCCAGAAAGAATTGCTGGAACACAAAACGGGCTGTAACTCGGAAACAAAGCGATTTAGGGCATATATTTATATAAACTTTTTTCATTGTTTTCAGGTCATGAATCCATCCTGAAATTGCGTCCCACATGTTATGGAAACACCCTGTATATATATATATATATTATATATATATATATATATATATATATATATATATATATATACACGAGGGCCACTAAATATATTTTGCCCCACCTTTTTTTTTCTTTCCAAGTTTCCATGTAAATTCCAGAAATTTTGTACACAAGTCGTTACATACCTGTTTTACAAGTTTTTATTTTTCCACATAGTCTTCATCCTTTTCTACGGCTTTCCTCCACCTCGAAACAAGGGCCTTTATTCTTAGCTGGTAAAAGTCCGCTGGGTTCCGCTGGAGCCACTTCTTAACCTCCTCAACAACCTCACCGTCACTCTGTAACTTTCTTCTACGAATAGCATCCTTCATTGGCCCAAACAAATGGAAGTCTGAAGGTGCCAGATCCCAGCTGTATGGAGGGTGGGGTAACACAGTCAAGCGCATTTTTGTGATGGCCTCTCTTGTTTGCAAACTGTTGTGTGGTCTTGCGTTATCATGCAAAAGAAGGACGTCTTCCAGTTTTCTCTCCGGTCGAACTCGCTTTATACGTCTCTGGAGTCTCTGTAGGGTAGCAATATATGCCTCTGAGTTGATTGTTTGTCCTTTCTTCACAATGTCCACCAGAATCACCCTTTTCATGTCCCAGAAGATGGTGGCCATAACCTTTCGTGCAGAGGGAGCCATTTTGAACTTTTTCTTGCGTGGGGAGTCTGCGTGATACCACTCCATGGATTGCCGTTTTGTTTCAGGTTCAAAATGGTGTACCCAAGTCTCATCCCCAATCACAATTCGTGAAAGGAAGTCATCCACTTCTGTCTCGTATCGAACCAACGACTCAGAAGCAATTTCTTTTCTTTGGGCTTTGTGATCTTCGGTCAGTTCGCGAGGAACAAACCGTGAACACACTTTTGAGTATCCCAGTTGCTGAATTATCGTATTCACACTTCCTTCACTAATTCCTAGGTCCAGTGATAGCTCCTTGTAGTATGTGACGCGCCGATTTGATCGAATGATGCTGTTAGCACGTTGCACAGTGTGAAATGTCATAGCCGATGCCGGGCGACCGCTGAGTGACTCATCATCGAGTCTGGCTCTCCCTCTCTCCGATGATCTCATACTTTTAGACCAGCGCCCAACTGTGCTTCGATCAACAACAGCATCTCCGTAAACGTTTTATAGACGTTTGTGAATATTTCCAACTGTTTCCTTCTCTGCGGTTAAGAATTCGATAACAGCTCTCTGTTTACGACGCACATCACTGTCAGACGCCATTTTCGAAACTGCGTTAACCATCAGTTTTACATTGGAAAAATCTGGTTATGTGAAGTGCAGAAAGTTGAAACTTACGGCCCAAAAGACATTTTAGCCTCATGGTCTATTATTTAGCTAAGAAAAAAGGGTGGGGCAAAATATTTTGAGTGCCCCCTAGTATATATATATATGCTTTTCAACCTTTCAAATGTTCCATGCGATGATTCCTCATTTCACGAAGGTCAAGCTTGTCGCCCCTCCTCTCGAGTTGGCCTAGTGAAGTAGTGAATTGGTTTCTTGTACTCTCCACCTCACATAGCCATGTACGCCCGGCTCATCAGGGATTGTTTTGAGCCAGATGTCTAATCTTCTTTTGAAGATGTCCACCGCAACACCACTCGTGTTCCTTATGTCTTTGGGGAGCTGATTAAACAGTTTTGGTCCTCTCACAACAAAACTATTTTCTTTCAGGGTTAAGGATGTTCCCTGTCTAGCCTGTAATTTGAGAACACAAGCACAGTCTTCCTTTTCTATTTTCCACTGTTGTTTGTGGAGTTACAGGGTTCAGTGTAAGACTAGGGACTAGTTTCTCCATTTTTTCCAAGTGTAAATAATGGTGTATCTCTCTCTTCTACTTTCCAGTGAATATAGGTTTAATTCGCGTAACCATTCCCAGTAATTTAGTTCTTTGCACCCATTGATCTTGGCTGTGAAGCTTCTCTGAATCCCTTCTAGCTTTCTAATGTCTTCTTTTTTATATGGGCATGTTAGGACCGAATTCCACTTTGGGTATGATTAGTGTTTTCAGTAGAGGAATCAATATATTCCTATCCCTTCGTTTAAAGGTTCTCAGTATCTGCCCAGTTATTCTCTTTGCTCTGTTTACTGCTATCTTATTTTGTGTTTCAAATTTTGCATCATCAGCCATTACAACCCCTAAATCTTTCGCTTTAGAATTTCTCTGAATATCCTGTCCATTTGAGGTATAATATTCCATGAATTTTAGGTCCATGTCGGTTTGTAGAAATCCTATATCTTCTGGGTTTCTTATTTTTCTACTGATCTTTGTGTTATCGGCAAAGGATGTTATTTTGCTGTCTCTGGTAACGTCCTCATCTATGTCAGTTAGTATGATTATGAAGAGTAGTGGAGCTACTACTGTTCCTTGTGGTACTGAGCTGAGGACCTCTGATTCTGATGAAGATATTTCTTGTACTGTAACGACTTGCCGCCACTCACTAAGGAAATTATATATCCATTTCCCTACTTTTCCTGTTATTCCCATATATTTCAGTTTATGTATTATGATTCCGTGGTCACACTTGTCGAACGCTTTAGCAAAGTCTGTGTATATTACATCATAGTTTTCATTACTTTCCAATGTATCAATAATGTTGTTGAAGTGTTCCATTAGTTGTGATAGACATGATCTGCCTGACCGAAACCCATATTGGTTATCATTTAATTTTTTCTGAGTTTCCAAAAAGTCAGATTTTCTGTCTAACTATTCTTTCAAATATTTTAGTGAGATGAGATGCAAGCGACACTGGCTTATAGTTTTTGGCCTCGGATCGATCTCCTCCTTTATATATTGGGACTATGTTCGCGCTCTTCAGGATGCCCGGTATTTCTCCCGTGTCTAGTGATCGTCTCCATATTCAATTTTGGGTCTCAGCGATTGCATTCTTTCAGTTTTTGATCAATGTAGCATTCCATTTGTCCGGTCCTGCTGCTGAGTATGCTTTTAGTTTCCCTATAGCTTGTGCAATATCATCTGTCGTAAAGTCGAAGTCCGTTATATTTTCCTCTTGTATTTCTTCTTCAAAGAACGCGTTTCTATCGCATATCAGTTTGTCAGTTTTTGGGATACTGAAAGATGATTTGTACTGAGCTCTTAATATTTCAGATACTTCCGTTAGATCATAAGCTAAAGCACTGTCTTGGTTTTTCAAAAGTCCGATAGTCGTATGGTTTTTCGACTTCCTTTTTGCAAAATTATAGAAGTACTTTGAGTTAACCTTTATCGCTTCTACAGCGTCGTCTTCTTTTTCTGTATGCTTCTCAATTAGTTCCTGTATGACGCAATCGATACTCTGCAGTTTATTGTTTAATATTTTTCTGATGTTGTTATCTTTACAGTTACTTAATTCTGCAGTCACTCTTTTTCTCTTTCGGAACAATGACCTCTTTTGTCTCTCGAACCTGCTTCTCTTTCCTCTTTGTTGTATTTTTGGGACATGTCTTTTCACAATTTCCAGCGTCTTCTCCTCTAAGGTCATTAGCATCTCTTCCGTTGTCTTGGCCTCGAAGATGGATTTCCAATCTATTACTTCCATGCTGGATGGAACACCTTCCCAGTTTATAGCTTTGGAGTGAAAATTAAAAAATTCGAATTTGCTTCTCTCTGTTGTTCGTGTTCTTTCCTTTCCTGTTGCTTTTATATTGGTTGTTATTTCAATAATGTTGTGATCCGACATTATAGTTGGGGAAATTTCTACATTATTAATTAGGTTGCTGTTGTTTGTGAATACCAAATCTAGGCAGTTGTTTTTTCTTGTGTTTTCTGTTATTTCTTGTGTTAACATAAATTCATCAGCTAGAGCTAGTAGCATTTTTACCTGCTCCTGGTCTTCCCGTGTGCCCCCCTTGTCCTGGTGTATACATATATTTTTTTCCTATCCTTTTATATTTCATAAATGGAAAATTAAAATCACCACAGAGAAAAATATTTGAGGTTAGAGAGTGTAGATCTTTTACCCATTTTCTTACCTCTGTAATGGAATCTGAGAATTTTGAGGTTAGCATGTTCGGGGATCTGTACATTACAATTAGTACCATATTTAATTTTTCAACTTTTGCTGCTACATATTCTACGTAGCTGTTTGAGGTACTTATAGTCATTTCTGCCATATGCTTTTCGCGTGTGTAAATACATCCTCCTTTACGTCTCACTGTTCTGTCGGCTCGGAGGATGTTATAGTTGTCAATTTATATTTCTTTTTTTTAATACAGAACTCACAGTTTTCACAGTTCGCCTGACAGTCCTTTAGATGGGTTTCCGTGAGGCATGCAAAATCTGCTACGGTTTCTTGTACGAGTCGTTTCAGGTATAAAATTTTGTCCAGGGAATGGTTTGATTTAAGGCCCTGAATGTTGGTTAGGATTATTTTTTTTTTTTCCCTTTCGTTTTTACATACTTGCGTTTCCGATTTATTTTCCAATGGTGGCGTTGGTTTCGTTGCCTTGTGATCCTCCGAGAATTTTCCTCTCTTTATCCGTTTCGATAACTGTTATCCCGATATCGCATGTAATGTGTTTTTGTATGCCTTCTGTACGTGTCTCGAATCCCTGTATTTGTCAGTTGGCTTTGCATTTGTTGGATGGTATTCAATAGTTGAATTGTGTGGGCTACATCTAAAAAGTTGGTATCCCTCTTTGTTGCTGGTTTCGTCTGCTCACCTGTTGGGTTCATTTGAGGGTGGTGGTAACGGCATTTTTGTCCGTATTTGCACCTCCCATATCTTGCATAGGTGTTGCAGACAGTAAGATGGTGGAACTTGCACTTTTTTTCAAATTTGCAATAACCTCTTGTGTAATGTGGGTTACATAATGTGAGATGTGCATAGATGCATTGCCCATCCCGGTATCTGCAGTACACTTTTGCGTAGTATTTAAGACGGTATTTTCTACGCTTCTACTTCTTATCTGATTATTTTCTATGTTCTTAATTTTGGTATTATCATTATTTTTCTTTGGCTATTTATTTCCTACGTTTTCAGTTTTTATGTTTTTATCATTTTGCTCGTTGGGCAGTTTTACTCCCTCGCAACTTTCACTTATCTCTTTTCTTTCATCTATTTCTTCATTTCGTATTATATTGTTATTGGTTATTTCCTCTTCTCTCTCATCCACCCGAACTTTCATTGTGACATTTCCGGACTCTTGTTTCCCCATTATTTCCTCCTTTTTTGTAACACTCGAATTTGCTTTCTCCATTTCTTTAAATATCGCAAAGGAGTTTACAGTCTGTGTTCATGCGTCACACAGAAATTTGATTCCCACGATCTGTTTCGCATTCGAGACGAGAGATATTTTCCTATCATCTCAATTCATGCAGATAAAGTCGTGCAGTTTTTGACAGAAATCTCATCTTATTGCTGCATTTTCAGTTGTTTCCAGATTACACAAATTACAGATTAAGTGAGAATTTGAACCCATGGTCAGCTATTCATTAATTATCGTAAAAAGAAATACACACACACACAAATTTTTTTTCCTTTCTCTTTCCTTTCCTTTCGATGGTCACGAGGGTTTTCTGACCTTTGCGTTTTATGACCTTTTTCTTGCCTTGTTTCAAAATTTCTCGAATGCCAACTGTATTACGGTTTCAATATATACGTTAAAGTGGTGATAATTTATGTAAACTGCATTACACTTTCTTAATTTTAATAAATTTCACTTTATAATTTATATTCACGGATTCACTGATACTTTATACACTTTCGGGTGTAAGCAGAATAAACCGCCGAGTAGTTTATTCCCTTCTTATTTCCCCTCCTTATACGGTATATATCCTCGCCTCGGTGGTGTAGTGGTTAGCGTCGCTGACTACGAATCCATCGGTCCCGGGTTCGAGACCCGACGGCAGCCGGCGCGCAGCAAAACCCAGCTGTTCATCTTTCCACACAATAAAGAAAGTGGTTGGTAGATAAATGGGTACCCTAGGTGGCCTAGTGGTTAAGACGCTGGGCTGCTGATGGGGCGTGGTTCGGATTCCACGTTAAACTGTAGGTCTAAGGTGGAGTGAAAAGCTTGACCTTCGTAAGAATGAACAATTCGGGCGGAAGCTAACCAAAGGTGTGTGTATCCAAATATACACACACACACACACACACACACACACAGTATATGGGATGAATTTCACACTTAAACACGTGAAATGAAAGAATGATGCAAACCTACAAGGAGAGAAAAAAAATGATTCCAAGGTCTTTTGTGTATTCAACAGTACACCTCGTCATTCCCTGACGAGGTGTACTGTTCAATACTCGAAAGGACTTGGAATAATTTTTTTCTCTTTCCTTGTGGGTTTGCATTATATATATAATATATATATATATATACAGTGGGGGGAAATAAGTATTCGTACACCTGCAAAATTGTTTTTCAATAAACTTACAATCAAACGAATTACTTCAAAGTTGAACAAAAGATGGCTATTGGCATACAATTAATATGTATTAAACGAACGAACCAAAATTACGAATAAATAACTCGACAAATTAAATTTACGAAATTAGGTGGAGAAAAAAGTATTCGTACACTTAGGAAAAGTTACAAATAGAGGTCTCTAGAGGACAAATAGAGGACAAATAGAGGTCTCTAGCATCTACATGAGTCTTCTGGAATGTTCCAACACTGTTTGGGACACGTTATGATGACGTCATTTCCTGCAGCTCTCATTCATTGTTCAGTCTTAATGCATGAAGGTTGTCGCCATGGCGAAGACGAAGGAACTCTCTGTTGAACAGAGAAATGAGATAATGAGGCTCCACAATGAAGGGTTGAGCTACAGAGACATTTCAAAGAGGTTAAGTATCCCATTCATTACAATAGGCTCCGTTATTTTGAAATGGAAGAAGACGGGTACTACTCACAACCTTCCTCGAACTGGTGCTCCTCGAAACATTTCTCCCCGAGCTGGGAGAAGGATGGCAAGAAAAGTTAAAGAAAACCCTATGACGACTCGCAAGGAGATTCAAGAAGAATTAATGGCTGCAGGAACTTCGGTCACTAACGGACTATCAGTAATGAACTACACAGGATTAACCTGAAGTCTCGCCGTCCAAGGAAAACACCCCTACTAAAGAAAATGCATAGAGATGCTCGTTGAAGTTGCCCGTGAGCATTTAGAAAAGCCTAAAGAGTTCTGGAATACCGTACTTTGGTCAGATGAAACGAAAATAGAGTTATTTGGAAGGAACACGGCTTGTCATTTGTGGAGGAAAGATGGATGCGCTCTTGATCCAAAGAACACCATCCCAACTGTAAAGTTCGGAGGCGGAAGCATCATGGTATGGGGTGCTTTTCATCTAATGGTACTGGAGCAATTCACGTCATAGAGGGAACAATGAATGGAGCACTGTATCGCGATATTTTAGAAGAATATTTGTTCGCCTCTGTCCAACAGTTGGAGTTTGGAGATGAATGGTGCTTCCAACAAGATAACGATCCGAAGCATACTGCCAAACTTACTCGGGAGTGGTTCGTTCAGAACAATGTGAGGGTGCTGCAGTGGCCTAGCCAGTCGCCTGATTTGAATCCGATTGAGAACTTGTGGCGAATATTAAAAAAGCAGATTATTTGAGGAACCCGAGGAACATCGCCGATTTGAAGTTATTTGCAAAGAAGAGTGAGCTAAAATTCCGACAGAAAGTTGCAAAGCACTAGTAGGAACCTACGGAAAACGTCTACAAGCAGTTATTGCCAAGAAATGGTTACGCAACTAAATATTAAGTTATGAAAATTAATTTGTACGAATACTTTTTTCCCCACCTAATTCGTAAATTTAATTTGTCGAGTTATTTATTCGTAATTTTGGTTCGTTCGTTTAATACATATTAATTGTATGCCAATAGCCATCTTTTGTTTAACTTTGAAGTAATTCGTTTGATTGTAAGTTTATTGAAAAACAATTTTGCAGGTGTACGAATACTTATTTCCCCCCCACTGTATATATATATATATATATATATATATATATATATAATATATATATATATATATACACACACACACACACACACAGTATATATATATATATATATATATATATATATATATATATATATACAGAGACATGTAAGAAGTAAATAGACAGCCCAGATTTTGCTGTAACAATTTTATTTGAAAATTAGAGTACCAATAAATTTTAATTTTTGAACAATTAAAGTTCAGCTATTAATACTTTGTTGACATTCCTTTAGCTGCTTTAAGAGCAGCAACTCGCCTAGGCATAGAATTAATGAGTTCTGAAATTGTAGCTTGAGGTATTTCTAACCATGTTTGGCGTAAAAGATTCAACAATTCTGATCGTGTTGCTGGTTTTTTGGGCTTTTTACGTAAAGTCTTGTCTAGTATTGCCCACACGTGTTCTATGGGGTTCATGTCAGGGGACTGACTCGGCCAAGGAAGTCGTTTGATACCATTTCGCTCCTCCCATTCTTCGTCTTTTTTGCAGTGTGGCATGGGGCTCCATCTTCCATGAACAGGCAGCTGTCTTTTTCAATTTGACCACTTGAGAATATTGGCATAAGTCCTTCTTCAAGGATAGAAATGTAGGAAACGAATATTAGTCATAATAATGGCAAAAAAATTTGGATGCATACATTTTACCATAAAATTAAGGGTGTCTATTTACTTCTTGCATGACTCTATATATATATATATATATATATATATATTATATATAGTAACTTACTAAATTTTGACTTATTTATTATTGGTACAGTTTAATGTTAACAGATACCTTTAGTTGGTCTACCCGCCTATATAATGTAAAAATATTTCTATTAACTAATAATATGACTGTATATTATAAAATAATTTTTAATTGCTATAACTAAGTTCTAAAAGCAATAAATCATGCCAGCAAATGTATGTGAATATTTCAAAATTCATTCTGATGATACTAGCAAAGCTATTTGCCCCCTTTTGTTCTCAAAATATTACAATACAATGTTATTACTGGGACATCTTGAAGGTAAACACATGAGTATAATGTACACTACTGTGCAAAGGTCTTAACCATTTTACATTTTTCCACTCTGATGCATGAGGAAACTAAAACTTTATATTCAATGCAAATACACTTTTAATGAAATGAAAATCAAATTCAAATAACCATATTTATACAAAATATACCTTGATATAAACTAATAGCAAGCGTGTAAGCCCTTTTCCTTTAAAAACACTGAAATTCTTCTTGGGATACTTTCAAATAATTGTTATAAAGTTTTGTATGATGGTGTTCCACGCTTCTTCTAAGACCTTCCACAGACCCTCTACATAAGTTGCATGGACTCTCTTTAATTTTTCTTTATCTAAATATACCTATAGAACTTCAGCGCCTCGGTGGTGTAGTGGTTAGCGTCGCTGACTACGAATCCATCGGCCCCGGGTTCGAGACCCGGTGAAGGAAGCCGGCGCGCAGCAAGACCCAGCTGTTCATCCTTCCACACAATAAAGAAAGTGGTTGGTAGATGAATGGGTACCCTGGGTGGCCTGGTGGTTAAGACGCTGAGCTGCTGGTGGGACGTGGTTCGGATTCCACGTTAAACTGTAGGTCTAAGGTGGAGTGAAAAGTTTGACCTTCGTCAGAATGAACAATTCGGGCGGAAGCTAACCATAGGTTACCAAAGGATATTGATATCTGCGCTGTGAGGAGGTCATATCATGTTTAGAAGGACTCTAGCTTCCTCTTGTATTTGAAAATAGTTTTTAATAGTTTGTATGTGTGTGTGTGTGTTTGTGTGTGTGTGTATCTGTGTGTGTTTGTGTGTGTCACCTGACTGGAAGTAGCTGCCCTTTGGAATGGGAATGGCGGATAGAAGAAACAATAATAATAATAATAATTATAATAATATTCACCATTGACCGACTCCCAACCCGAAAATAATAATAATATGTTAGTGATCATTTCGGGGAAGGTGGGGCAACTCGGGCCCGTAAGGAAATCACAGTTTTGTAGGCATATAGGACCAGTATTTGGACCCATTAAATATAAAAACATTTATCTTCACCTTCTATCTTCCATTCTGCATCACTTTTTATAGCGTTTTAGCTTTGCATTAGGTGTAACTGGAATTTGAGAAAGTCGTTGCAATTTTTTGGTTAAAAAAATCGTGGAGAACTCGGAACCGGGTTCCTTTTCCCCCTTTCCCCAAATTTCAGTCCAATGCGGTCACTGCCGGCGCCATGGTGAAATTTCAGACACGACGATACATGAAAATCAAACACTGATCCATAAATAGCCTACACACAAAAAGCAACAAAATAAGTTCTTACAGCTTTGGAATTATAATGCAAGAAAAATTCGCTGATGACAGTGGACAACAAAAAAAAACTTTCCGTCTGATACTGAGCAAATGTAGGTGTCCTTTAATAATTCGAGTATGCTGATTTCAACTCTGAAGTCTATAGAATAGAATAGAATAACCTTTATTAATAATAAAATAAATACAGTAGTCTTTTTACAACTTACAATTTTTACAATGACATAAATAATTGTGAAGCTCGACTATTTATTTTTTTTATTTTTAATTTGGCCCTTAAGCTTTAGGCTTTACTGGGCTCTCATTAAAAATAAGTAGCTAGCCGTTATAAATTAATAATAATAAAATAAATAAATAAGTAAATAAGTATTATTAATAGTTAAAGCCTGTATTTCAATATTAAACAATATTAATGGACAATATAAAACATTATTAGTGGACATTAATCCAAGATTTTTGTTAGTATCCCATTATTAATCGGGATTTTAACTTGGTTTTAAACAAATTTACATTCGCAATATTTTTTATATCGGCATGCAAGTCATTCCATAGTTTCAATCCAATGAAAATGGGTAGTTTTTGAGATGAAGACAATCTAAATTGAGGTATAACAATCTTTGATCTATTTCTGGTCTGATACGGGTGGATTTCTTGATGAGTTACAAAATATCTATTTACCCATTGCAAATTAATGATTTTGCTCTTACACTTGTAAATAAAAATAAAATGTGCCAGTTTGGTTATATCATTGAGCTTTAGTAGGTTTAGCTCTTTAAATAATGCACTAGAGTGATCAAGGAAATCAGCATCAGATAATAACCTTATTGCTCGTTTTTGGATGACAAAGATACCATTTAATGCGTTGTTAGCGGAGTTTCCCCAAACAAGGGTGCAGTATGTTATATAAGGAAGAACAAGAGTATGATAAAGAGTCAATAAAACTTGTTTAGGGACTACATTTCTAAGTTTAAACATTATAGCAACGCTCCTTGAAATCTTTTTCGCGATATAATTTACATGATCACTCCATTGCAAATTCTTATCTAGCATTACACCAAGAAATTTTGTTACAGTACACTCCTTTATGGTGATTTCATTAACATTGAGTTCATCAAGATATACATTTCTTTTATCAGTAAAAATCATGAAATTTGTTTTACTGGTATTTAGGAAGAGTTTATTCGTGGTCAACCATTTCATTACACTGATGAATTCTGAATGAAATATATTCTTAGCTGTATTAACATCTTTGCAAGAAAAGGAGAGAGTTGTATCATCTGCAAACATTATGAAGTTCAGTATATCAGATGAACGTGGAAGGTCATTTATATATAATAAAAATAACAGTGGACCCAGCACTGAGCCCTGTGGCACACCATGTTTGACAAGCGCTTTAGTGGAGCAAACCTTATTTACTGATACAAAATTATATCTATCGGACAAATAACTTTTAACCAATCACTGATTGCCCCTCAAAAGCCGTAACAATACAATTTATTAAGTAGAATATTATGGTCTATTACATCAAACGCCTTACTCAAATCCATAAATATTGCCATCATTATTTCTTTGTTCTCCTTAGCTATATTTACATTTTCCATAAGATTTAAAATAGCCATTTCCGTTGTTCTATTATTATGGAAGCCATATTGATTTGGAGATAATAAATTGTAAGATTTTAAATATCGCTGCATTCTACTTTTTACAATTTTTTCGAAAACTTTGCTGAACACAGATAATGAACACACCGGCCTGTAATTTGTTGCTAGTGTAAGATCACCCCCTTTAAAAAGGGGTGTTATACAACCAGTTTTTAGCATTGATGGGAATATTCCTTTGGAAATACTGTGATTGATAATTTTAGCCAAAGTTACAGATATCTTATCTTTAACAAGTTTCAATATAGGTACAGGAATGTTATGAATGTTATTTTTTGTTTTTTAATTTACCAATAATATTCTGGACCTCAGTAGAGGTAGCAGGAACAAAAGAAAATGAATTTAGTGGGCTGGGTGGCATATATTCTAGAGGTGAGTGATCATTATTTATTAATTGTGAGCGAAGCTTATCCGCTATTGAAGTAAAATGTGCATTTAAAGAGTCTGCAATAGCAGTATCATCAGTGATTTCTTTATTATCAACATTTAATTTCTCTATTGGATTTTTCTTAATTTGTTTTCCGAGAAGATTGTTTATGGTTGTCCAAGTGTTTTTCATGTCTCCTTTATGTTTGGAAAATTGATTGTTATAATAGTTATATTTTGCAATTTTGATTATTTTAGTTAATTTGTTTCTGTATTGAGTATATTGTATTTTAGGAATTTTGCTCTGCAATTGCAATTTTAATAATTTATCTCTATTCTTTATTGAAGTGATAATTCCTGGAGTGATCCATGGATTTGCGACCCTTTTGGGCGAAACTGTTTTTCTCCTTAAAGGAAAGCAAATATTAAAAATATGGAATAAGGTGTCATAGAAGAACTGAAACATATGATCTGGGTCATTTGAAGGTTCGTCACAGTCAAGTCGAGTATTTTCTACTGCCCCAATAAATTTTCTTTTGTTAACCTCTGAGAATATTTTGTAATCAATAGTTGTTTTGTCCGCAACCTGAACAATGTTATTGAAAATAGCGTAAGTAGAAAAATGATCACTGATGTTAGTGGTTATAATTCCAGAGTTTACAAGGGCATTGCTATTTACAAATATATTATCAATCGTAGATTCTGTTATTCGATTGCCATAACTGCAGACTCGAGTGGGTTTGGTAATAGAATGACTAAGATAGAAAGAATTCATTAAGTTTAAAAATTTATGAGAGATTGTTTCAGATTGCAAATTGATGTTGAAGTCTCCCGCAACTATGGCATTCGATTTATGAAAGTTGCATAACATGTTATCTAAGTGAATTAAAAAGCTATTGATATTAGTATTAGGTGGTCTATATATTGCATGGACAGAATATACATTACTTTTGTCTTTTATATTCACAATCAGGTTTTCATTGTCACTATTACATAGAGAAAATACTTCGTTAGAGTCGTAAGTTTGATGCACATACACAGAGATACCCCCCCCAATCTGACCATCTCTTACAGTATGATAAGCAACGTAATTATCTATATTATATAGGTTTTTAATACTACTATTTAACCAAGTTTCCGTGAGAATTATAACACTAAATTTGACCGTAGAAGTTTTCAAAAGGGCCAATAAGTAGTTATAGTTCCTAGGTAAGCTTCGAATGTTTAGATTTAGTACTGAAAGATTTTTATAAATATCTTTTTGTAATACAAAGGCATTAAACTCGTCTATCGATGAGACCATGCAATTGCATATACCAGATTCCTGATCTAGATTCTCTAAACTGGATACAGAATTGTTTGGTAATGAATTGAAATGATTAATATCGGCACATATACTATGAAAGTCTTTATCGATGAAAGCCATTTAACAGTAGTTCTCAAACAATTTCACTAGATACAGAATACAGGAATAAGGTATTACCGCCCAGTTGAGCCGAGACTGGGAAAGTCGGCTGTTGAGGTTGTATGCGGAGTTATTCGCAGGCCTCCTGTGTGCCGACTGTCGGCTGGCGTTTTCTTAGTTCTCATAGCTTCGAATACTTTTTCACTAACAAGGTGAACTCCTTTGACCGAAGTATTCCGCGCTGGAGGAGTCTCTCTCTCTTTAATCATTAACTTCGCTCCAAGGAAGTAGGCAACTTTCCCGAGTCTCCTCGCTTCTATGAGTTGAGGGAGCTTTTCTTTACGAATTTTACGTGTTTCCTCACATACGTCGTCATTGACGAAGATTTTTGATCCTTTCAGCTTTCTTCTGTTTTTTAGTATTAAATCTCTGTGAGTTTCATCCTCGCATATCTGATCGCAACTGATCCAACACTTCAAGATGTTTAGTTACAGAAAAAATTATTTTTTCATTGTTTATTGAAAAATCAAGCACATTGCACAATTGCACAATATAAATACATGTATAATGTACAGTGACTGTTAACCATAAACTCAAGCCCATTGAACAACATAAGCACATTGTATACAATATACACTAACTGTTTAGAAATGCTTTAAGCACTTGCTTTTACGTTTGTGACTAGCAGTGGTTTGTCTCTGAAGAAACCAGCAGTAGTCCCTCATCATGTTGGGGTTGAAACGCCCCTGATAGCGCGTCTCCATTGTGTTGATATCTTTGTGAAACCTCTCACCATGCTCATCGCTCACAGCACCAAGGTTGGCTGGGAAGAAGTCCAAGTGTGAATGAAGAAAATGCAACTTCAGCGACATACGGCAACTCATTTCTTCAAAGGCCTTTATCATATCTTGAACCAACTCGGCATAGAGGTCTGCTCTGTGGTTTCCCAGGAAATTGTGGACTACCAGTTTGAAAGCCTCCCATGGAGCCAGCTCCCATGCAGCGAAATTATAGAATAATTACGGAGCAATTGCCAACATGTCCAACCACTGGGAATAACAGCGCACAACTGACGCTTCCTCATTACCACGCATGATGTACGGAATTCATGTGTATACATGTAAGCAGGCAACAACGTGTTTTCCCGCCTACTGCGTATACACAGTATTAAAAAGAACACTCAAAATACGTGGCATTGGAGTTCCAATTTTGTATGCAACTAAAACTTTTTACGTGTTGGCTTAATTCTGATTTCAGATTCGAAATCAGGATACTCGAATTAGTCTAAAACAACTACATTTACCTCGGTAGCAAATTTGTTGTTGTCCAGTGTGATAGATCAAATGGAGAAAAAATTATACTTTCTAATTTTTGCCGAGCTGCATGGCACAACCCGTCCCCTACCACTGTCTCAAGGCCAGTGATCAGTGTCGGCATCGACGGAGATAGATTAAAGCTAGATAGCAACACTAGTTTGGGCTGTAAAGGGGGTGTTCCGAGTTCCCCCGGGGTCCCGAGTTGCCTCACCTTCCCCTACGTTCGGCATGAGAGGGAGAGAGGGAGAGAGAGAGAGAGAGAGAGAGAGAGAGAGAGAGAGAGAGAGAGAGAGAATTTATTACATTTTATTTCATTGGTTCATTTTGTGTATTGACCCCTTATGAAGGTGTGAAGTATGCTTACACAAGTGTGTTGGTCTCCGAGCTTTGGTCTCTGCATTTATGTACAGTGTGTGTGTGTGTGTGTGTGTGTGTGTGTGTGTGTGTGTGTGTGAGGCCCTGTACTCGTATATGAGTAAGCCTTATATTTGTAGAGATGTCGAAAAAAGAGAAGAGGAAATGACAATCGGAGGTTTCTTGGGTGATTCATATATATATATATATATATATATATATATATATATATATATATATATATATATATATATATAATATATATATATATATATATATAATATATATATATATATACACACACACACACATATACGGGGTGTCCGAGAATTATCTGTACAATGTTTGGCTGTTATTAAAAGTCAACCATGAAGTGTAGAAATCCCATTTTACAGAGAAACTCATTAAGTTTTTGCTGATAACAAGTTTTGACAAGTTTTTCTTTTTTGTACGCGGGTGACAGACATTGATGATTTAAAAGCAAGAATCACAGCTGCTATTGAGCGAACTGATGTGGATATGCTGCAGCGTACATGGCAACATTTGGATTATCGATTGGATGTTTTGCGAATCACTGATGGTGCACATATCGAATGTTTGTAACAACGTTACTTTAATAAAAGAAACTTTCGAAAATACAGATTCTAAATAATCTTGTTTAAGAATTTTACGTGTTTTATCAAGAATTTTATTAAAAGATGAAATTGTACAGATAATTTTCGGACACACTGGAATTTCTAAAAAACTTGTGAAAACTTGTGAAAACTTGGTATCAGAAAAAACTTAATGAGATTCTCTGTAAAATGGGACAACACTGGAATTTCTACACTTCATGGTTGACTTTTAATAACAGCCAAAAATTGTACAGATAATTCTCGGACACCCTGTATATATATATATATATATATATATATATATATATATATATATATATATATATATATATATATATATATATATATATATATATATATATATATATACAGGGTGTCCCATAAGTCCGGCATCATAGGAGAAATTCATATTTTTCTATTTCTACAAACCATAATTCATATTTTTCTCTTTCGACAGGCCATAATGTCTGTGAGCAAGGAAGAACGAATCCAGATAATTCTACTCATAGGAAATCGGAGTCAAAGAGAGGCCGCTGCTGAATTTAACAGACTGCATCCAGACCGCGAGCCAATAACACAGAGTTGTGTTAGCAGACTTGTTGCAAAGTTTAAGGAAACAGGATCCATAGAAGATAAACCACGCAGTGGACCTTCAAGGAGGTCCACTGACGATGATACAGAGACTGCTATCCTGGCTTATTTTAACGGAAGCCCCAATAAGTCTCTTCGGCGATTGTCCGCCGAGACAGGAGTGTCGAAAAGTAGCATCCATCGCATTCTTCGGGCTCACAAATGGCATCCATATAAACTTCAGATCCTACAGAAATTAAGCGAAGATGATCCCGACCGGCGGATGGAATTTTGTGAATGGGCTACGGAACAATATGCTCGAGATGCCAATTTCCCGTCCACCATTCTGTTCAGTGACGAGGCTGTTTTTTATGGAAATGGTGAGGTAAATCGACAGAACACCCGCTACTGGTCTCAAAACAACCCTCACTAGTATACCTCTTCAAAGGAACAAGGTGCATCTCGGGTGATGGTATGGTGTGGCATTTGGAAGGATCGCATCATAGGCCCCCTCTTTTTCGATGAACATGTCACTGGAGGCACCTACCTACATATGCTCAAGGAAGAAGCATTTCCCAGTGTCTTGAACGAAGAAGGAAATTTCCCAACATGGTTCCAGCAAGACGGCGCTCCTGCACATTACAGCACCCAAGTAAGGGAATACCTGTATCAACAATTCCCTGGTCGTTGGATAGGACGTCGAGGGCCTATGGAATGGCCAGCTAGAAGCCCTGATCTCACGCCACTAGATTTTTATCTCTGGAGCCACTTGAAAGCGCTGGTATACGCAGAGAAAATTAGGAGTGTTGAACATTTGCGGCAGCGTATTATTGGGGCATGTAACACCATTACTCCTGACATCATTCACCGTGTGCTTGCTGACTGGGTATCACGTCTGAATTTGTGTAGTGAAAACAATGGTGGACATATTGAGTACGTTCTGTAAATAAAAGCTTTTGTTTTTCCTTTTTTTATTATTTTTCCTATGATGCCAGACTTATGGGACACCCTGTATATATATATATATATATATATATATATATGGACATTTCTTATCAACCTCCTCCCTTATCTTATCCCGTTTGTCTTATCACCCCTCCTCACCTCTCACCCCTTTGAGAGATAAAAATTTTTGCTTTTCTTCTTCTCTTCATACTTTTCCCCTCCCCCTCCCCCTTTCCTCACTCTCGATTTATTTTCCAATATACTACTACAGTTCCTCTCCCTCGCCCCCTCCCAACCACAACCACCAACCATTGCAGTTCTGTCGAGTTTCCGCTAACTCAATTAAGAACATGAAATGGAAACCAAACATAATTAACGTCCTCGTATAAAACTGGAAATGATTTACCATATGTTAATTTGAGGACGTTAAAAAAATTGTAAAACTTTCAACATTTAAATGAAGTCGAAGCCCAAAAGGACTGGTGTCCTCACGCGGGAAATCAAAAAACTTAATTTTCAGCCTAATTATTAGCCATTTTTTCTTCGCTTCCTGTCGTTGACAGGAAGAAGGCAGAGTTCGGGTCCTGACCAGCCAATCAATGTCTGTTTCATCTCTTTCCCTTTGCGAGCCTTTCTCGGAAATAAATATTGATTCACTTTTGTCTTTTCTCCGTTGAATTCTGGGTACGAATGAGTTCCAATAATTGAATTCGTTGTTAATTGTACTGAACAAATTTGGGATATGCTAAAATTTTTAATTAACCTTCGTGAAGTTCTCATAAATGCAAATACAGGTAAAATTAATTAATTTTAATCCCATCCCTTTTAGCGCCTTAATTAATAAGGTAAACAATTTAAAATTTAGAATATATATATATATATATATTATATATATATATATATATATATATATATATATACATATACAGGATTGTTACAAAGGACTAACAACTCTGAAAAAGAAAAATAGAATATTGTCTCAAATGCTCATGACCTTGATAATACCTGTAAGTTATACACCTTTATGAGGAATATCGAGTATCTGTGGCATCATTATGTTAAAAGACACCTCTGTGTGCCAGTTTAAACAAAACAAATTTAAATATAACAAAAAACTTATTAAATAGTGAAAACTTAGTGCATAGCGACATACCGAAATATTAGAATAGCTTGTCAAGTGTTACGAAAAATAGAATAAATTCATTATGTTTATTGAATACTGCCAATATATTAAACCTTTATCAAAAACTTTTTAACTCTGCCTCTTAATATTTAGTTGGCCGACATTTGGTTGGTGGCATCGAGTCGATAGTTATCAATTGCCAGGTTGTCATCAAATGCCTCTTCAGTTCACTAAATGTTCCTGGTTTACGCTTTTGGACTTTCTGCTTAGCAATATTCCAAAGATTTTCTATCGGATTAAGCTCGGGAGAATTAGCTGGCCATGATAGTATTTCAATTTCGTAAGCATCAAACGACGCAGATGTTACAGGAGCCGCATGAGCTGGAGGCAGGTCATGTTGCAAAATAAATAGTTCGTCTCCAGCATGAAGTATTCTAAGATTCCTTGATAAACGTGACTATTGACAGTTCTACGGTATTTACAAATGCAAGTGACCCCACACCACTTGCATTGATGCAACCCCAGACTAACACACTCGCCATAAATTTGACCAGTCACTTCAGGCAGCTTTCATGATACATTTCAGAATTTCTTCCCAAACTCACGGACCCCTGTCATCAAATGACACAAAATTTTGATTCGTCTGAAAAGCACTTTCTGTCACTCGTTTGCAGTCCATGCAACCGTTTCTTTGCACCAGGATAGCCGTCTTCTCTTTTTCTTCGCATTTAACATCAGTTTAATCCCATTTCATAAAGGCGGCGAGTGTGCTAGTGAGGGGTTGCACGAATACAAATGGTGTGAGGTCACTTGAACTAAAGAGGTGTTTGATGAGAACCTGGCAATCGATAACTACAGAAGAATGCAAGATACCTGTCGACGAGATATCACGTCGATTGAAGGCCGTAATCAGGGCTAAGGATGGACCAACTAAATACTAAGACGCAGAGTTAAAAAGTCTTTGATAAAGGTTTAATATACTGATAAAGGTTTAATATATTGATATTTATCCTATTTTTCTTGTAAAACCTGACAAGATTATTTTGGTATGTTGCTATGCATTAAGTTTTCACTCTTTAATAAGTTTTTTGCTATATTTTAATTTTTTTCAAAACTGGCACACACAGGTGTCTTTTTTTATCATAATTACGTCACAGATACTCGATATTCCCCATAAAGGTATATAATTTAAAGGTATTATCAAGGTCATGAGCGCACATGAGAGCGTATACTATCTTTGTGGTCCTGAGTTGTATAACCATTTGGTTGACGAGATATTCTATCGACACTCTAAATAACTAACTTAACCTAACTTAATATAACTCGAAATAACTTGCCGCTTAAATGCCACGTCGAGAGAATGGTGTTAGCCCGGTTATAAAGTCCTTGTACGTTTTACGATTTTATAACTTTTTATCAGCAAAAGGTTATGCGCCACTCAACTGTCAGAGTGGTTTTCACACTTTCCGGTTCAACATATCCCAATCCTGAGAGAGACAATGTTCGGCCCTAATTTGCAAGAAATGAAACATTTTTTATTTCTTGCTGTGTAATTTGGGACACTGTTGTTGATCCACGTCTTCACTTCTGCCAAATGCTGAGGCTTTGTGGTGTAAATCAGTGATTCCCAACCTGTAAGCGGAACTCTTTCAGGTGGTACGAAAGAGGGTTTTAATATGCAACTTGCTAATTGATGATTACTTTAATGATAATGTATTAATGTATTTAAAAGGCGATATTAGTTGTAGATAAATAACCCGCAACTTATCCGACGATGGTGGTACGTCGACCTAAAAAGTTTCGAAGCCCGTCGCGCAAATGATCCGCTTCACATGGCCCAGTGAAAACGAATATAAAGGAGTTTGGTCGGGGGACTGTGCTCGGCGAGGAAGTTAATGCTTCTCCCAATTCATTTTCCAAGGAAAGCTTGGTTCAGAAATCTACCATTGAAAATATAGTGGCCGAAATATTGTTTGGTCTATTAAATTTAATTAAAACTATGAGTTGAGGGGGAAAAAATTTCTGCAGCATTGCAAAGTGGCGCTCTCCAATCATGGTCACTTCCGTAAATAAGGAAGGGCCAATGACCTGTGACTTTCGTGAAGCGCACTACACAGCGACCTAAGCAGAATCTCTCTGATGATACCAAAGTTCTTTTGGCCTTCATTTCTCCAAATGACATTTGACATTGCCGCAGAGATGAAATGTTGCTTCATCTGGAAATGAAACAAGAGGAGCTCTCTGTCACCATAAAGCACAGGCTATAAACCATAGATCATCGTTTATCCCACAAAGCCTCAACCTTTGGCAGAAATGAAGTTGTGAATTGAAACAGCAATCCGCCAAATCACAGATCGAAAATGTGTTTCAATTCTTGCAAATTAGGGTCGAACGTTGTATCACCATAGTTGGAGGATATGTTGAAGTTTAAAGTGTGCAAAACATTTTGATAATTCTTATTAAACTTTATAATGCCATTTATTGTACCATTTTTTTCTATCTCAAATAAATTAAAAACATTAAATTTTAAAACTCTTTACATAGCGACACACACACACACACACACACACATATATATATATATATATATATATATATATATATATATGCTGCAAACCCACAAGGAAAAAGAAAAACGATTCCAAGGCCTTTCGTGTATTCAAAGCTAAACCTCGTCAGGGAATGAAGTTAAAAGGCGAGATGCCCATAAATATATACAACGTACAGGAAAAACAAAACAATTAGCACATACTTAACAAGGGTTAATGAGAGGCAAAAGAAATTTTAACATGATATCGTCAATTTTATAAGTCCCCGAACTGTTATTGAAATTGTTTTTAAAATGAATAAATGCACATTCTAGAATATTTCGTTCTATTATATCTTTGTTTTTAACAAGCGCTTTAGAACTATCCCACTTGATGCTATGGTTACATCTATACATATGGTTAAATAAAGCATTTGAAGTACTAGCTGTTCTACAAGCATATTTATGCTGTTTTACCCTAATATCTAACGTTTTACCGGTTTGGCCTATATATACTGAGTTACATTGTGTACATCCGATCGAATACACACAACCAACAACATTATCAGGGCTATTCTTTATTAGGCGTGATTTAACAGTATTATTATACTTAAAGATTACATTAATGCCAATTGCTTTAAGTACAGTTGGAAGGTATTGAAAATTAACATGGTAAGGTAGGATAAGGATATTTTTACGCTGAAATTCCTTAACAATTACATTATTATAATACCTATTCTTGGCTTTCTTAACACAGTTATCTAAAAATGAAATAGGATAACATAATTTAGTACCAATATTCATGATATTACATAACTCGGAATCTAAAAATTCAGGACTGACAACTCTCAATGCTCGAATCATCCTTCGATTAAATCCTCTATTTTCTCTGCTATGTTTCTTCGAGCACTGAGAGTTGTCAGTCCTGAATTTTTAGATTCCGAGTTATGCAATATCATGAATATTGGTACTAAATTATGTTATCCTATTTCATTTTTAGATAACTGTGTTAAGAAAGCCAAGAATAGGTATTATAATAATGTAATTGTAAAGGAATTTCAGCGTAAAAATATCCTTAGCCTACCTTACCATGTTAATTTTCAATACCTTCCAACTGTACTTAAAGCAATTGGCATTAATGTAATCTTTAAGTATAATAATACTGTTAAATCACGCCTAATAAAGAATAGCCCTGATAATGTTGTTGGTTGTGTGTATTCGATCGGATGTACACAATGTAACTCAGTATATATAGGCCAAACCGGTAAAACGTTAGATATTAGGGTAAAACAGCATAAATATGCTTGTAGAACAGCTAGTACTTCCAATGCTTTATTTAACCATATGTATAGATGTAACCATAGCATCAAGTGGGATAGTTCTAAAGCGCTTGTTAAAAACAGAGATATAATAGAACGAAATACTATTCTAGAATGTGCATTTATTCATTTTAAAAACAATTTCAATAACAGTTCGGGGACTTATAAAATTGACGATATCATGTTAAAATTTCTTTTGCCTCTCATTAACCCTTGTTAAGTATGTGCTAATTGTTTTGTTTTTCCTGTACGTTGTATATATTTATGGGCATCTCGCCTTTTAACTTCATTCCCTGACGAGGTGTAGCTTTGAATACACGAAAGGCCTTGGAATCGTTTTTCTTTTTCCTTGTGGGTTTGCAGCGTTCATTCATTTCACGTGTTCTATTGTGAAATTCATCCCATATATATATATATATATATATATATATATTATATATATATATATATCCACTAGAGTTGAATAAGTAATGGTAAATGGCGAATACTGAAGTTTTTCTTTTTCATGATGGAAACCCAAGTGGGTAACGGGTCACCAGCAAAGAGGTCCCAAAATATAGCTTCCCTCACTACTGTAGGGTGTCCACTGTCCATACGTCCCGGTTTTCCATATTTTTTTTTTAGTCATTAATTATATACTATGCGAATGTGAAACTATAAGGTGTGTATTATTATATTTAGTATTCACTTACTCTTAAAAAGTGTGGTAAATGTTTACTGTAACACCACCTCCTCCAATGTTTTTGCAAAATACATTTTTTAGTAGTTTTTGGTGTGTTCTGTTCAGATCTGCTATTCATTTGTTGTGGAAATGACCCAATTAAAAGTTACGAGACATTGAAGTTTACTAAGTAAATATAGGGAATTTTGGGCATAAGCATGGGTCATTTCCACAACAAATAAATAGCAAATCAGAACAAAACACACGAAAAACTACTAAAAAATGTATTTTGCAAAAAACCCAACCTAACCTAACCTTACCGCAAAACATTAGAACCGATCAATTTGTGATGCGTGATCTTTACGGGGGCTCCGCCCCCGTACCCCCGAAACCTAAATTATACAAATGATTATTATTAAATTCCGTTATTATTAAGTTCCCGAACATAAAAATACCGTCATTGTAAAGCATTTGAACTGCTTTACAGGTATATCTGACTAAAAATATTAAGTTTGAATGGGCGTTAAAATGAGAGAATAACGCCGTAATTGATAAATCATCCAATCCTTTGTCTTCATCTAGGGCAGTGGTGCACAAACTTTTTTGATGTGAGGGCCAAGCGAAGAAAATAACTAAATGTATTAGCCTACTTACTTTCCATCTAAGTCATAAATTGGGTCACTTTTATATTCTAAATTTTTCATTGAATTGAAAAGACCCGTGGGGGCCACATTTGGCCCGCGGGCCAGGGTTTGTGCATCACTGATCTAGGGCACATGACGAATCAAGTTCTCAAAGTCAAAATCACACGAATGGCACGTCATAATTCTAACACAAACACCACTAAACTGAATCCAATTTGAAAAAAAAAAATAGCCAGAACAAAACCCAACCAACTAATTAAGTCGCAGAGTAGCGAAAAAATAGCCCAATCAGGAAAAATATTTTATGAAAAAAGTACATCATAGCCTTCACATGCCATATCTAAATTTATTTAAAGGAAAATGGCGTCAATCACTAGACTAGATGAAAATCAAAACAAATGAATATTGTTATTATAAACGAGCATTTGACGTGACGTCACGTCAAATCGATATCGTTAATTAAAATTTCAGAAGCAAATATCTTCGTAAATACGAATTTCCCCAAATAAAGATATACACCATTTTTCTTAGTAAATTATGATGTACTACTGGAAATATTTCATTTTACTTGTGGTGCAGGTCGTGTTATAGTAAACATTAACCAAAAGTATTTTAAAAATAAGCCTATAGGCTATAGGGCATACTGTAGATCCGCCCCTGTCCCAGTTTTTCCAAGCACAAATCTGGACACCCTACTCACCAGCCAACTATTAGACAAATATGCCAAGTAGATAGGACCCAACTTTGGGACAGAGTCTAGAGTTCAAAACTAACCTAGACAGCTACATTCAGAACCTCAATATACGCAACAAACTCATTGCATTTACGTCGGATCGAATACATCAAAGAAAAAGTGTAACTATTGTATTTTCAGTCAAAATCCAAAACTTAAACCTGAACCGGAAATTTGAGCGTCCACTTTTCATGACATTTAACTTTTTTGACGAAAAATACAATAGTTACCCTTTTTTTATGTATTCGATATGATGTAAATGCAACGAGTTTCTTGCATATATTGAGTTCCTGAATGTAGGTTAGCTTTAAACCCTAGACTGTCCCAAAGCTGGGTCCTATTTGCTTAGCATATTTGCCTAGTAGGTGGCTGGTGAGAGAAGCTATATTTTGGGGTCTCTTTGCTAGTGACCCGTTACCCGCATTGGGTTTCCATCATGAAAAAGAAAAACTTCAGTATTCACCATTTACCATTATTTATTCGAAATATAATGGATTTAATATTCCAAAAGAGTCTGTGTGTAACATAAAAGTATCTCACGGGGCCATTGTGAGTTGTAGCATATACTCGTGTGTGTATATAGTGTGTGTGTGTGTGTGTGTGTATATATATATATATATATATATATATATATATATATATATATATATATATATCACGTAAAGAACGACGCTTGTATAGGAGATATTCCGCGCAAGACGAGAGAGAGAGAGACGAAACAAATGAAAAAATGAGGTAACCACCCGGGAATCGAACCCGGGATCTTCCGATTGCCGGTCAGATGCGATAACCATTACACCATGGGCCTCACTCCTCCAAATGCCGTAATTCTTCTACATACTCGCAGAAACCAATGCCCCAAGGGGGCACCTCCCGCATGCCGTAACATTATATACATTTAACTGCAAACACGCAGTATAATTAACGTAAAGAACGACGCTTGTATAGGAGATATTCCGCGCAAGACGAGAGAGAGAGAACGAAACAAATGAAAAAATGAGGTAACCACCCGGAATCGAACCCGGGATCTTCCGATTGCCGGTCAGATGCGATAACCATTACACCATGGGCCTCACTCCTCCAAATGCCGTAATTCTTCTACATACTCGCAGAAACCAATGCCCCAAGGGGGCACCTCCCGCATGCCGTAACATTATATACATTTAACTGCAAACACGCAGTATAATTAACGTAAAGAACGACGCTTGTATAGGAGATATTCCGCGCAAGACGAGAGAGAGAGAACGAAACAAATGAAAAAATGAGGTAACCACCCGGGAATCGAACCCGGGATCTTCCGATTGCCGGTCAGATGCGATAACCATTACACCATTTGTTTCGTTCTCTCTCTCTCGTCTTGCGCGGGATATCTCCTATACAAGCGTCGTTCTTTACGTTAATTATACTGCGTGTTTGCAGTTAAATGTATATAATGTTACGGCATGCGGGAGGTGCCCCCTTGGGGCATTGGTTTCTGCGAGTATGTAGAAGAATTACGGCATTTAGAGGAGTGAGGCCCATGGTGTAATGGTTATCGCATCTGACCGGCAATCGGAAGATCCCGGGTTCGATTCCCGGGTGGTCACCTCATTTTTTCATTTGTTTCGTTCTCTCTCTCTCGTCTTGCGCGGAATATCTCCTATACAAGCGTCGTTCTTTACGTTAATTATACTGCGTGTTTGCAGTTAAATGTATATATATATATATATATATATATATATATATATATATGTAAATTACGTTCGCTCCAATTCGGTGTTATCTCTTTCCTCTTACACAGAAAATAACTAATATTTTGTTTATGTTTTATGGGGTTCACTAAAATACTGTAAAATAATATAGACCAAAAACTGGATGTGTAAAATCCTGAGGTAGCATAAAGTAGTAGTAATTTAATTTCCAGTTTTTTAATTAAAATCCTAACGCGAATGAAATTCGAAAACAATCTTCATATACGGTAAAAAAAGCACGTTCTCTAAACTTTTTAATGGAGCCCCTCCCCACCTTAACGCAAGCAACTAAAATTTCAAAAAAATAAAAGACATCACATGTAGGAGCTAATGTAACTTCAATGACCACCGACGAAATGTAGGAGGAATTAAATACAATTTTCCGATTTAGTCTTTAAAAATAAAAAACTTAGTTTCTTAAATTTCTAAATTAAGGTGTCAAATATTTGGTTTATATCATTTCTTTCTTAGAGTAGAAAAGAACAAATTAATAAAGGTCGATCTCAGAACCCCTTCACCCCATCCCTCCCACTGACAAATTTGGAATATTAGGATATAAGAAGCTCAAAATAGTGAAATGATTGTCTAGCTGAATTCAAAGCTTCACACTAGTTACGTAGTCAGCACCTTTCTTAGGTATCATTTGACAATGCATAGCGATCGTTCTTTTGACTGTCTGAACTACATTCTAAAATTTGACCGCTGTGTCTATAGTTTAGAACGGTATTTTCCAGTCGGGTGCCTCAGTTATCTCCGAGTGGGTCCGCGAAATTTCATGAAAACGGCAAAAGTTAGTGAAGATACTGGGATTTCAAATGAAACAAAACATTCGCTATTTATTACGTCCATACCGAAACTATATAACCTCAGTTTGAAGTTACGTGATGTTGAAGGGTGTTGAGCATTAAAATAGTGCGGAATTATAATCATGTCACTGCTTTCATCTGCCGTAAACAGCCATTTACAGATTGGAGTATGAAATTGGATACCTTTCTTCCCTTAAAATGTAAAGAAAATTTTGTTTTCGTGGGTATGAAAGCTGCTTAGATTATATTTACTGCATACAGAGATAGAAGATTTTAAGTTTTTATTACATAATGTTTTTTGCTAAGATTAAATGAAAATGTTTTTAACAAACAAGTTTTGAAAAATAAGTTTTGGAGAAGGGATGTGACGACCCTACCGCCAGCTGAAGGGTACAGCTAGCTCCGCATCCCCGCAATACAGGAGGAGAAGGATTGGGTTGGGGACCCATCCTTCCTTCCTTCTTTCTTCCCCCGAAGGACAGTAATAATCTCGGACATGGACGCCGCGCCTACCTGGCCATCCACGTAACTGTAGACAAACACGTTTGGATGTGTGGAATGTAAGGGGAATAAATGATGAGCAAAAAAGAGCAGAAGTGGTACAGGTGTTTAAGGGTGGAAGGTTTGATGTTCTGAAATTGTATAAAACAAAGGTGAAAAAGGTGGAGAGTGTGAATACGGAGTGTTAAGTGTTTGAAGGCAGGTGTGAGCGAAAGGACGAGAGGAAAAGGTGTGAGCCTGTTGATGAATGATATATACTGTACATAGTATGAAGCGCACATCTCGTGTGTCAGATCCTGGATTGTGTGTGTGTGTGTGTGTGTGTGTGTGTGTGTGTGTGTGTGTGAAGTTTAAGTTTGTGAGAATAAAAGTGGCTGCAGTGATTAAATATGTGCCGTGTGATAAGTGTGAGGATGAGAAGGAATGTTTCTGTAGAGAACTTGACAGTGTGATCGGAAGGGTGCTTGAATGTTACAAAATGTTTGTGACAAGAGACGTGAATGGGAAAGTTGGTATGGATACAAAGAATGAGGTGTTTTGGAAACATGATGTACCAGGGGTGAGTGATAATAGGTGTATGCTGAAAGAGTTATGCAATGAGAGAAAGTTGTGTCACGAATTTTTTTAAATATAAGGGAGTACCTAAGTATACCTGGTATAGAACGAATGATATACATGGTGAGAGAAGTTTGATAGGCTATCTGCTCATGAATCGAAATATGCTGAAAACGGTATATGACAAGAGTGTAGTGGAAGGTGGATCACGAAAGAATTAAAGTAGAAAAGTTAATGGTGAAAATGGTGGTGGATGAATATAGTAAGCGAGTAAAGGATGGGTGAATGTAAAGGATGTGAGGATGAATATGAGTGAGATGTGGAAAGTGTACCAGGAATATGTGCTTAAGAATGCAAGGAGTGTGTGTGGAGGATTGCAAAGACAGGTGCAAAGAAGATGAGAACGGCGTGATGGGATGCAGAGGTTGCATCAGCAGTAGAGGATAAAAGGAGGAATGGATGTTGTGCGTGCAGGATAATTGTAATAGAGAAGAAAGTCAAAGAAGAAAGAGGGCGTATGAAGAAAGCAAGAGAACTGTGAAGAGATTAGTGCAGCAGAAGAAACAGAGTTATTTAAAATAAAATTAAATTCACTTTGACAACGCCTGGAAGCTCAACCACACATGGCGTATGAAGCGCCGCAGGTGTGGAATTTTGACATGTGAGGGAGCGATGGATGTGCACGCTTTAATTTCTACCTTTTCACATCTTCACTACCTTCTGTATTCCATGTTGTTTCTGGCTTCTCATCCCAATTCATTGGGAAATGAGTTTTTGAGAATGTATGTATTTATGTGAAAGATAAGTTTTCTAACAAATTACTCAAAATCCACATTCTCTACGCAAAAGAAATGATAATATATTTAAAATTGGCTAATTATAATAACTCCTGGATTATTACTAGCCAGCAGCATCGGGAGTCGAATCCCCGACATCAGTGTCTTCACTTTGCTGATAGGGAAACGGTGTAACCCTCCAATGAGCCACGGACGATGGTATATGGTCACGGTAGTATCGTGTTACAGAGAAAGATTACCAGATCAGTTCATAAATTCTTTCCACAAGTGGATCCCAAAGGAATCTTTACTTCAAATCGTACATCAAAATCCATTTTGTCAGAATGAAAGACAAAATGCTAATTTCTCAGAAACAAACATGAAATATTTAATGCTTTGCGCTCGTATATTAATACCCATGTAATGATTGCAAATCATCCTACATTGCCTCTACAACTCGTCAATTTAAAGCATGGATTGACGAGCAATCGGGATTTAGGACTCACATTCGTAAATTGTTAAACAAACATTCCAAATTCGAAACCATGTCCATCGTTGATCCACGTAAACTAACTAATTGATAAAGCTCTCAAAAGTTAATCCGCCATTGAATGTCCCGTTCAGTTCTATGCGCAATAGAGTATGTAACTGCCATTGCTACTTCATATATTAATTAATTTAATTATTTATCCCAAACTGTTTGGATTTCAATTAAATTTTTGTTTTTTTTACATTTGTTTTTATTTTACATTTTAGTTAGTTCATTTTTACTTTTGCTACGTTCCCCTCCTAATATAATACATTATTAGAATTAATACTCTTATATAATGTCATTAGCGTAATAAATAATTCAAGGTATTCCACAATTCAGCACACAATATATATATATATATATATATATATATATATATATATATATATATATATATATGCACTAAAATCACAAAATAACACGTGACCTTATTAATAAGCAAACAACCACAGGGAAAAGGAAACACAAAGTCCGAGCGCTTTCGTGATATATTCACATTATCAAGGAGGAACAGAAAATATATATATATATATATATATATCAGTGGCGACTCCAGCTCTTCAAGACTACTCGGGCTCTTTTTAAATTTTCAAGTCTACATATGAGCCGACATTTAAATGCATGACAATAACTTAAGATTATCAATAAAATAAATAAATACATACCTCGGTAAAAAATTATTTGAATTTTATTTACTTGAACATAAAGTCCAAGCGTCTTGGTTTTAAAGCAAATTCTTTTAATATTCAGTCATGTAATTCCTTTTTGCTTTCTAAATCAATAAGTATTTCTTTTTCAATTGAAATCCTAGCCAGGGACGAGAGTTGTTCTTGAGCCATTGTGTTTCTTAAATATGATCTAATTCGATCAAGAACAGAGAAACTTCTTTCATTTGAAACAGAAGTTTCAGGTATGGTAAGGAGGAGCTGAATCAGCTTTGTGGTTTCCGACATCGCAGACAATAATCCTAGTTCGTGAAAGACTTCTAAAATTTCATTTGCAGATTTGCATTTTCTAAAGTCACTGTCACGATAAAGATATTTCAATTCGTTAACTAAGGATTTGGAGTCAATTACATTTGGATATTTAGTTTGTAAAGCATTAAGAATACTTGTAATATTAAAAATAAATCAGATTATTTAAGAGAAGCGAACAACCTCACATTGCGGCAAAAATCGAACTGCACCGCCGCCCAAGGCAGTTGAAGGCACGCTTATCGAAACGTAAAAAGTTACCATGTATCGCCAGATTAAAAATTGTGCCTCTACAAGGCCGAAGGATATAAGCCCGAGTTGAAATGTTTTTTTTCTTTATAAAAAAAATTAATAGGAGGAAAAACGTATTTCATTTAATGAGAATTAGAAGGACTATTATGTAACCGTATGCAAGCAAATAATTATTCATTAAAAGAACTTTAAATATACGATATTACTAATACTTTCTCGGGCGTAATGTCTTGCGCCCGAGTAAAGGATCTTGAAAGATTACACGAAAACTTAATGTGTCAATATAGTTTTTTTTATAGGTAGTAAGGGTATCTAAATGCGTTCAAAATTTACTTGCGTGACGAAGACTAGACAAAAAAATAGTAATATACTACCAGCCAAAAACCATTTTTACAATTTGTATTTAAAACTTTTTTTTAAAACTTAAATCTATAAATACACAATTTTATCTCTCATGCTTCTCCTTGCCCCTTGCCTCTCGGGAAGCCCAAGTTCAGGAGTCGCCACTGATATATATATATATATATACAGGGCGTCCCAAAAAAATGTATACACACTTTAAATACTTATAAAGGCAGTGTTTATTAAAATACATTTCATTTTCAAAATGTAATAGAATCTACAGACATTATTTAATTGTTTTGTCAACGCCTGTTTTCAAACTGACGTCCGTTCTGGTCCAGGCACTGCTGATAACGCGAAGCAATGGAATCGCAAATATCACGAAACATTTCGTTTGGTATTTGTGTGCATTCTCGTTCAATGGCTGCTCTCAATTCAGCGACTGTTGCAGGTTTTATAGCGTAGACTTTGTCTTTTAAGTATCCCCATAAAAAAGTCTAGTGGTGTGAGGTCTGGTGAACGCGGAGGGTATTCTACGAAACCCCTTCGTCCAATCCACATCCACATCGTGCCAAGTACCACTCGCAATACTCCACTCTTCGGTCCGGATCATCTTCATTAATAGCATGGACTAATCTTGGAATGTAACTTTTCCATTGACAGCGCTTCAAAATGCGTTGGACAGACGATTCTGAAATTCCTACCTCACGACTCGCTTGCCGCGCAGATTTTCTTGGACTTTGGTGATACGTTTCCAGTACTCTTTCTTGCTTTGTGGGGCTTGTCGATGTCCGTGGTCTTCCGGAACGCTTCTTGTGGACATTCTGAACAGTTCCATCGGCTTCAAACTTATCTCTAATTCGAGTGATGGTAAGTCGCGTTGGTGGATCTGTTTGAAACTCCCTCCTAAACTGTCTTTGCACTTCAACTGCGTTTTCACACTTCCAGTAGCATTTTAGAATGAATTTCCTTTGTTCACAGCTTAGTCTGACTGCCATTATTAATTCTAATGGGTTTAACTTGGAAAGAAAGAAACATCAATTGAGCTATCAGCTGTTAAAGTGTGTATACATTTTTTTGGGCCCCTATATATATATATATATATAATATATATATATATATATATATATATATATATATACACACACACGAGGGTAATTCAATAAGTATCCGCACTTTTTATTTTCACAATTTTATGTTCACATCTGATAGATTATAAACACATCACTTCTCAACATAGTCTCCCTGTTTCTCAATACACTTAGTCCAGCGATCTACAAGCTTCCTAATGCCATCACAAAAGATTGTTTTTGGCTGTGTGCGTAGCCAGTCATGCACCGCCTTCTTCAGGTGATCATCGCCTTGGAATCGCTGACCTTTCAAAACGTCTTTTAGTGGTCCAAACAGGTAAAAATCCGAAGGTGCCACTTCTGGACTTAGGCTGGATGGTCGAGAACTTCAAGTTTAAGTTCTTGAAGGCATTTTCTAGTCTGTGCAGCGGTATGAGGGCGCGCATTGTCGTGTAACAGAATAACACCTTCCGACAATCTCCCTCTCCGTTTTGTGCAAATTGCTTGCTTTAACTCATTCCGAAGCATGTCAGAATATGATGCACTTGTTACTGTAGTTCCTGTAGTTCCACGCTCTAGAAAATGTTCAAGAATAGGGCCTCGTGTATCCCAAAACAGTGTTAGCATAACTTTACCTGCTGACGGCTGCGCTTTGAACTTCCTTGCAACGGGAGATGTTGGATGCTTCCATTGCATGCTCTGTCGTTTGCTTTCTGGTTCACAGTGATGGATCCAGGTATGGATGTCTGTTCTCGTCTTTTGGCGCGGTATCATAATGAAGGTGAAAACTTTTTGGAGCGCATTATCACTGGAGATGAAACCTGAATCCATCACTATGAACCAGAAAGCAAACGACAGAGCATGCAATGGAAGCATCCAACATCTCCAACATCTTTCCTGCAAGTGCCAATTGACTTATGGAGTTCAAAGCATTTATTATTGAAAAATGTACGTCTACACACACATTACATTCCCTCCTCTCAGCTTCAACTACACGACTTTCACATTTGGGCTTTTACACTGTTCACATACCACGTGGCATTCCTTACAATGTTTCACTATATCATCAGCAAACTCGAGACATCCCTTACACAAATCATGATGCCGTCCATATTTTCGACTTTTATCATAACTTGCGGCCCCTTATATTGCGGATGGGGAGATACGTTGTTCCTGATAATCCTAAAATAAGTAGAGGTCTTGTACGATCTCGCACACAGCTTTTAAAAACATACACAGTCCTAAGATGATCATCGATTCCAAATACAACTATATGAACATTCATTTCCTGCTCTACCCTTCTCAGTTCTTCAGGACCCATATTGCACTCAAACTCAAGCTTACAATCTGAAGCCAGTTTACGGCATGCTACACAACCGTAGGTAGCCAAAATTTTTAGGTTCGTGTATTTAGCACAGCCAACATATGGGCCAAGACTATTGCTATAAAGCCGCAACCAGAATCGACATTTATATGCCGTCTGTAAATAGCCTGAGAATTGAAATAAAGAGCATAAGGTGTGGCACTATGACCCGCAACACGGAATACTCTGTCAATATCTACCGTGAAGTTGTCCATATTGAAGGCTGTACTACTTTGAGAGGCCTGCATTATACGGCCCAAAATGTAATCTACTGTATATTCACAGCTGCCAAGCGTCTGAATGGTATTACTACCTAAAAATCATCTACATCCCCGTCATCTGACCCGATCCCGAAGGACAGCCTCGTCCTGACTTCACGTTCGTCGCTGTTTTGAAGGACAAACTCCACAATACGTTCAACTACGCGTCGCAGTCTATCACCGTTGCAATACAGGGCTCCAGGGTCAACCCTGACCACGTACCGATTTCTAGTCAGGGCAGGGGTGGGGTTAGCGGTACGCACCAATTTTAATGTTATACCTTCCTCTACAGAGCGAGAAGCTGCTGCTGGTGTGGAGGATGTACCCGGAATTAAAAAGGAATAAGGGAGTATATTTGAGGAGGGAGCTAGTATGGGGGTTGTGTCGTAAGACATAGAGGGCTGGGGCTCTATTACTCGGGGTCTAGCAACCGGTACACTCCTGGCACGTTTTATACCTGACGTGGAAGGTTCTTCATCATCGTGCCTCCGCTTTGAACTGCCACATGGTGGAGGTGTCGCTGGTGAGCGTTCGTCAGCGGGGTTGGAGTCTGTAGCTACATTGTCATCGGGGTCGTGTGTAATATCGATGATGGAGTGCTGTACATCGTCGTCATTCACGGTTCTGTGGAAGAAAAAAACAAGAATATAAGGAGCAGCACTTAAATTTTGTTATATTTTGTAAATGTTCCACTTGGGGATGTGACTTGTTAGAGATGGAATCTGTATAAAAATTCAGATTCATAAGCCCCTCCACATGTATTATATCTGGACCTACAGGATGTGGTAAAACTGTGTTTATGCTTAAAATCATTGAAGATGAGGGAGAGATATTCTCAAAATTTGTGCATAAAGTAATATGGTGGTATTCGACGTACCGATCAGTGTTCAACGAGTACCAAGATGATATTTTGTTCCACAAAGGCGTATATGGCGTTAATTCGTTAAAGGGAAATGAGCATACATTCATTGTAAAAACGATCTCATGTTGGAAATGGATAAAACGTTTGCCGAGACATTTACAGTGTTCTCCCACCATCTTAACATAAGCGTATTCTTCATCAATCAGAATCTATTTTTCAAAAATAGATACATGCGCGATGTGTCGTTTAATACACAATATGTAGTCTTATTCGCGCAACGTAGAGATGTGTCACAAATTGGGGTATTAGCCAATTAAATGTTCCCGAATCAGCGTAAGGAGTTTTTGGAAGTTTATAAAGAAGTTACAAGTCAGCGTTACGGATATTTGCTTTGTGACCTTCACCCGCGAAACACGTTTAGGGTGCTTCATAGAACGAATATATTCCCAAACGAGCTTGAAACGGTGTATATTCCAGAATGACGAATAGGCTAAAGAAATACCGTGAATTAATAAAAATATATTAACGATTGCCCTGGGCATTGCAGCAGGTGTTTGTTATCGACTCGGACTTTTTAAAATGCATCTGTGAAATCTGCCTTAATGTTATAAAATGTAATATGCCAATGAAATCCCCTCAGAAGGCTCGCCTACGTCGTTACAAGAACATAATACGTACGCTCGCTCGTAAAAGTCAAACTGTGGGTCAGAAAAAGCGAATTATTGTACAAAGAGGAGGATCATTCCTACCCATCTTATTTTCAGCTTTGGGACCTTTACTGACTAGATTAATATAATGAAGAAAGTGGGAGTGATTCCGCACGAGGTGTATGCTTCATTGCAAAGTTCAAAGAGTCCAGACACCGTTCTAGAACCCCGTAAAAGCAGGCTTAAAAGAATGGAAAGCGAATTGATAGCCCTATTAAACAGTGAAAAGTCACCTGATAAAAAAGGATCTTGTACCAAGAGACTCTACAGAAATTTCTTCATGAGTACGAAGATTATAAGAATCCGACAGAGCTCCCCGTGGTTATTAGGCACAGCGCAAGCAACGGTGAGCATGGCGACAGAGGACCTGGGGCCGACGTTAGAGATGACTAACCAAAGAATAACGGAACGCAACACATCGAGCATGTATTAAAAAGCAGTCTCCCACATACATTGAGGAATAAAGGCTTAAGTCTTTATAATCTATTGAGTGAGAGGATCTCATCATACAGTGGACCGATACTGGCGAGGTCATTGTTGAAGAAACAAGGGTACAGGGATCGAATATCGTCGACATTGTCCATGATCTGGTGAGAAAGTGGGATATAGGCCCTCACCAGCAGGATGGAATTCTTTAAAGTTTTAGTAATTCTAAAATCCTACCTGTAGAACTTTATCAAATATTTACGTTTAATAAATTTATAGAAACAAAATCCACTCTCTAAATACTTAATAGAATACATTAATTACAGAAAGCCTAGCAAAGTATCCTGTAGTAAACATGCATTTATATGTCAGGACACCGCGATGTATGTATGGGAGGGGAGAGTTATGATACAATAAGATAAAATGCCGATTAGGGCGTCCGGATGAAATAATAAACAGCAAGCAGGTGGCCTAACCGGGTTGTTAACATATACTTTCATAAACATATATATATATAATATATATATATATATTATATTATATATATATATATATATATATATATATATATATATATAGGAAGAGAGAGTTACAATAAGATAAAATGCCGATTAGGGCAACGGGATCAAATAATAAACACGAAGCAGCTATCCTAACTGGGCTCAAAAGGGAGATTAGCTGGGTATACTACACATCGTCTTCCAGCACCGGGCCTCGAACCCTTGGGCAGATATCCTTTCACTTCGTTTATTATGGCTTTTATAAATTAACTAACACTTGCATGGGTTAAGCACTGAATGACATATATACATAACCCGAATCACAATTTAAATTATTACGTAATTACTCACATCTCGAAGGTAGAGACTTCTGCTGGTTCAAACGGAGGATCATTGCAGATATCATTGACGTTTTGTGTGGAGAGAAGCTCATTCCAGTCAGTCGCGGCGAAAAGCCCCTGCATAGGAATCCCTGTCTTTAAACAATTGCGGGGAGCTGTAAAGCTCTTGTGAATGACTCATGACGGAGGGAATGTATTTGTTTATTCTCTGGTGAAAATAACTGCTGTGGGTTCCAGCTGAAAATGCACCCTTTTAAATACGCGGTCCTAATTGTAGCTACCTCACTATTCGAATCGCGAGTTTCCTATTGGCCGTCGGTGAATTTGGGTGGTCCATAACGTGTAAGCAAGACTTTCCACCAACCAGAGATCCTGGGCTCGTCCTCAAGCACCGCCCATTGGGTTGTAATTGGACGAGCAGCGAATTCTGGGGGGAGTGTCAAATATAACTTATTCATTCCATAGATTTCTTTCAGAAATTAAACAGATTCGTAGGTAGAGAGAGAGAGAGATCTTGAGTGACTGTGAGAGAGAGAGAGAGAGATCGTGAGAGAGAGAGAGAAAGAGAGAGAGATCGTGAGAGAGAGAAAGAAAGAGAGAGAGATCGAGAGAGAGAGATCGTGAGAGAGAGAGAGAGAAAGAGAGAGAGAGATCGTGAGAGAGAGAAAGAAAGAGAGAGAGATCGAGAGAGAGAGATCGTGAGAGAGAGAAAGAAAGAGAGAGAGAGATCGAGAGAGAGAGATCGTGAGAGAGAGAGAGAAAGAGAGAGAGATCGTGAGAGAGAGAAAGAAAGAGAGAGAGATCGAGAGAGAGAGATCGTGAGAGAGAGAGAGAAAGAGAGAGAGAGATCGTGAGAGAGAGAAAGAAAGAGAGAGAGATCGAGAGAGAGAGATCGTGAGAGAGAGAAAGAAAGAGAGAGAGAGATCGAGAGAGAGAGAGAGAGAGAGAAAAAATTTATTTAGCTGGATGGATTTCAACATAAAAATTGAATATCATTTACCAATTGTATATATATATATATATATATATATATATATATATATATATATATATATGGTATTATTGGCTCAAATGGTCAACACCTTACCTGTGATATATATATATAATATATATATATATATATATATATATATATATATATATATATATATATACACACATATATATATATACATATATATATATATGTGTAAAAATGAACAATGAACAATTCCTATACAATCATTATATGGATTCATTGTCTTCATGCAGTACTTATGTTTGTATGGTTTTTATGTTTGAATGTTCATTTTTACATAAGAAACCAAACTCGCCTAAGCGAGTTTTGGATAGAATTTCTATTTGTACTTCTTATTCATTACTGTATTTCTCTAATTCATCTTTTCTAATAATGACTTATACTGTACGTATGACATAATGTGAATAACTATGACGTCATAAAGTAACTTAATTCTCTTCACGTTTTCCATACCGCGAATACTGAATCACCCATTTGTTATGTCGATATCTTTCCTGTACAATGTATGGAAATTCTTTAACATAATAATAAAAACTGTACACTCTATACGTCATTATTTATATGTTGTGGTGTTATGTAGTATAAATATTATTATTATTCAACCATATTCAGCTATACGTCCCTATCTTATCTTGACCATTATCCTATATCAATTTTATTAAGTATTCATTTTTACTCGTGTCAGTCTACGAAATGGTACGAAACTTTATGTCTCCGTACCTGTTCGTTCAAAATCGTCCAAATACGTTCTCATGTATTACTTTTTTTATTATTTTTTTCAGTGCGCTCACCCCTCGCAAGATATTCATAAATGCTTAGGCAAGTGATCAAATTCGATGATCACAGCATGAATTGAACATCTGAAAACGAAAAATCTCCTCTCGCTCTAATTTCAATTTATAACACATTATCATGCGTTATGTTAAATCATGTGTGTCATGTATATATAAATATATACCGTATGTGCCCATGTACTTTGTGTTGTACTAATAACCATATATAATAACCATATATAATAACCATATAGAATAACCATATAGAATAACCACATATAATAACCATATATAATAACCATATATAATAACCACATATAATAACCACATACAATAACCATATATATAATAACCAAATATAATAACCATATATAATAACCATATATAATAACCATATATAATAACCATATATAAATATAAAAACACAGTAAGAATTGTAAACGACGTAATGTACTTTAATGAAACTTTAATTAAACGATCATAATTTAATATATAATGTAGTAATGTACTTTACTGAAACTGTAATTAATGATAATAACTTGTAATGTACTTTAAATGGAAGTGTAATTAAACGATATTAAATGAATATGAACTAATCCATAATTATAATCATAATTGTTGTAAACCCAAAATTACAACGTACTCAATGATGTACTTAGATTGTACTTATGTACTACTACGAAATTATATCGCCTTCAGAAATGTATACTCGGTGGAAACACGATTAGTTTTTATTTATTTTTTTTTTTTTATTTGGAATCTTTCATCTGATCATGTTTTTAAAAGGGGGGAAGCTTAACCTTCAAACTGCATTCCCCCAAAATTTAGATTATATGTATAAAGCATGTAATTGTAAAAGTCACTTCACTTCTTCTTCTGCTTCTGAGACTACACTCCCTTGTTAGCAACCTCGCTGCGAGGGGGAGGCAGAGGCCTCTTGCCTCCTTAATTTCTAGATTCCGGCCTGAGCCATGGTCGAAAGAGGTCGAACCTCTACCCCTGTAAATTCAGAGCACTACCTGTACATTTTTTTAGAAGTAAATTACAGTGAAAGAAAGTTTCTTTTTATCTTTTCTTTCGAGACAACCCGAGACTATAGAAAGAGAAGAACTAACAGGTCTGTCGACCATATAGCGAGAAAAAATTAGAATGTTATAAAAGAAACTATCGCGAGAAATATCCGTTGCTGCCTTCCAACCAGAACCGCCGTCGACTCCGAACCGACCCAGGGCCATAGACAGAGGGGTTGATACATATATATATAATTGTTTGGCGACTTTTACAAGCATCTAAAACTGGGGAATAATTTTTAAAAAATTAACAGAAATGGGAGGGAGAACGCCGGATTAGCCATCAAAGTTTCTAAAATGTTTATTGTGTCGAGAGATTGGGCGTATGATAAATATCGATTCAAATGGACAGCTCATGTTTCAAAGGAATAAATTGGTGTAAACTGTTTTATAAACTTACCTGTGATAATATATATATATATATATATATATATATATATATATATATGAAATTGTTTAGCGACTTTTACAATCATCTAAAACTAGGGAATAATTAAAAAAAAATTAATTAACAAAAATGGAAGGGAGAACGTCGGATTAATTAGCCATCATAGTTCTTAAAATGTTTATTGTGTCGAAAGATTGGGCGTATGATAAATATCGATTCAAATGAACAGCTCATGTTTTAAGTGGATAAATCGGTGTAAATTGTTTTATTACCTTACCTGTGATAATATATAATTTCCTTCACAATCTGAAACAATGAACTCAATAACCTTTAGCATCCTCTGTATATGCATTATTAAGAATTACTTCTGTAGTGTAGTACTGTGCCTCCTCACTCCGGGCGGAGCGCATGGTATCGTCCCGAGTTACTCGGCCTTTTCACACTCATCACGGTTTCTAAGAACCGTAAAAACCGGTTCTTTATTGTCAGTACTTAAAAACTTGGTAGCCAATTGAAATTCGCATATTCTAACCTCATATGACTCATGACCCAATTCAATGGACCCATGCAGTTCTGTTACAAAGTTGGCCAGGGTGTTGTTAGGATGTACAGACAGAGAAGAAAAGGACTTGAGTATGACGTAGAAGTGGTTAGGCGCCATTTTGTATACTATTTAAGCTTTATTGCATCAGCTCTTATATAGGTGTTGAAGCTTTCTGGGTACCCTAGCCATTTCCCCAGGCTTATTTTTCTCTTTCCTGATCTTTTGTTTCCTAAATTTTTTAAAATTTAGGAAGTTAGATCTCATAGACCTAACTTTAAAAATCTCACGTGTCCAACCTTGCTGAAATCCCTTCGCGAATTTATTCCACGAACGCGACAGCCTTACATAATCATTGATTTTGAAACACCTACACGTAGAGCGTGGTGGCACTCTACCAATATCTTTTCTCACCTCACGTTCTGTGTGCGTACCTCTCTAAAATTTCGTTAGATGTTGTTCCAGTCGCTCGCTGGTGTGAACGGGTGTAGGATGAGTCCAGCGAATCCAGAATGGCTATATTATATATCTGTATATAGCGGACAAGTTAAAAAAAATGAGTATATTCTTGCCCAAAACGGTGCAAAATTTGATACACAATTCCTTTATAAGGAAATGCTTGAACACAAATCATCGGAGATATTTACAGGCGATCCCTTGAAAAGAGGAAACAAGCTTATACAAATGCAAATAAGAAGCAATGTTCAGTTTAAATACACTTTGTTATTCACACCTTGTAAATTAGCCAAGCTACCTAAGGTGATGGGCGTAGCCGTCGAAGCTTCAAAAGTGTAATTCCCTTACACTTTTCTCCATAACGAAACTTTAAATTACGTAGGACTACCACCCCGCCAAATATTACTTTAACTATGCCAACATGAGTGATAGTGAGCCTAAAGATTTTGACCGCTACTACAGCAGTTTTAATGAAGATAATCCTTACAATTATTGCGTGAATGATGTAGCGTACATAGAGTATGTTTCCAGGCCTTTAGAAGGATGTACATAGACCGCTACAACTGCGACCCACTGACCTATTACCAGCCGCAACTACGATCGCCTCATTGTGTTTTACTGTGTTCAAGAATAACTTCATCCCTAAAGACACACTAGCCGTCATTCATCGAAACAATCCACGCAGTTATGGGCATAAGGCTATTTACTGGCTCATACACCTGCAGCAACAGACCGGTGTATACATAAAACATGCCCGCAACACGGGGGAAGTGGCCATTAAGGTAAATGGTCGTGTTTTTAGGGTGGATGGTCTAAGCGAAGACCGTTCCACTGGGGAGAAGACTGCATACTCCTTAAATGGTTGCTGGTGGCATGGCTGCCAACATCCTGAACGTGGAATCGTAGGAGATATTTATGGTAGATCTCCTGCCGACAGTCTCGTATGGACCCGCACCCGCGACCAAATTATAAGCTCCCAGTTCACTCACAAAGTCTTGTTGGAACAGGCATATGATGCACGGATGGAGACAGAGGGACAGTACCGCGAAGAAATAAATACCATCAAGCGTTGAATAGTGTTGGATCCTCTGAAGTGCGGCGATAGTTTGTTTGGCGGGCGTACAAACCCATTCAAACTATACTTTCCACCTAAGGAGGGCGTGAAACTCCATAACTACGACTTTCGTTCTTTATACCCCTACGTGATGAAGAACAATCTGTACCCCGCAAGAGCACCAGAAAAACTGGTTGGCCCCGCCCTGCCCACCATCGAAGCGTTCTCAGTTAATTTGAACGAGAACTATTTCGGCCTTTCTTTCGTAGATGTGCTCCCCCCTCGCGATTTATGGATGCCAATTTTACCCGTCGTTATAGATCACAAACTCATGTTCCCCCTGTGGGTGAAGTGCGCAGAGGAGAACAATGGGGCCTGTAATCACACATCCAACTAGAGGAAGATCAGAGGCGTATATACAAGTCCTGAGCTGTCCCTGGCCGTTCGTCACGGTTACAGAATAGTGAAGATATATGAGGTGTGGAGGTTTCAGAAGCTCCCCAACCTTTTCACACCATATATAAACACTTTTATGAAGGATAAGGTAGAAGCATCAGGGTACCCGCGAAGAGTTGAGACCGAAAATGAAAAATCGGCAGATATTCAGCTCTAACGTGATCGTGAAGGGATACAACTTGAACGGGACCAAATTGCGAAGAACCCTGGCAAGCGTTTTAGTGCAAAGTTGTACCTAAATAGTCTTTGGGGGAAATTTGCTCAGAATACAGACAAGGGGAACGTCCACCTTGTCCAAACTTATAACGAGGTGTGAGATTACAACAACGTTCCCGACAAAGAACAAAGAGGTCATGGAGATCGTGAATGTGGGTAATACGTACATAATAAAGCACAACAGAACCGAATTGGCTACAGATACATCACGCGTTATAAACATACCTGTAGCCAGTTCTACAACAGCATACGCCCGCATCAAACTTTGGAGTCTACTACATTCTCTTGGACGAGGGTTGTGTACACAGATACAGATAGTGTGATATTCACGGAGAGGGAAGGTGAATATAAGCCACATGTTGGGGAATTCCTCGGAGAGTTGACTGGTGAGATCAAGAATGAGTATGGAGATAGCGCCTACGCTGAATCTTTTGTCTCAACAGGCCCAAAAACGTATGGGGTACAGGTGAGGGTAGGAGTAGAAATGAGATATATCGTGAAAGCGAAAGGCATCACGCTTAACCAGGCGAACTGTCGGATCGTCAACTTTGATTCGCTGAAGGAGCTAGTGAACTTAGAAGATGAGGGTGACCAACCACCTCAATTGACTGTAACGACTCACAATTTTTGGGGACAGAAGCTGGGGCGTGAAGGAACTTAGGGGGACGAAAGTGTGTTGTAACATATATAGGAAACGCTACCAGGTGCCTGGCACCTACGATACTGTTCCCTTTGGATACTGCGATGCGTGAATATTGCTGTTATGTTAGCGTATATTTACTTGTTGACGAAATTTTACAGATTATTTATTTTTCTATTTATTACATTTATTTGTTTCAGCTGGTGTTTCATTTTCACCTGTGTGTGTGTGTGTGTGTGTGTGTGTGTGTGTGTGTATACATGAAAAACTCTAAGCATCACCCACTGGATGTTGCTGCCCAATAAAAAGAGTCACGTGACTCATGCTGCTAATCGGGACATATTTCTTTCCTGCGAAATCAGTTGACCTCCGCATGCCCTGGTTCTCAGACGTGTCTTTTTAACTGTTAAAGAATTCTCGCGCTGAAGAAAAAAACGATGGCTTCCAATGATGTTGCATGCTCTACATTCCTGAAGTGGTACTCACTAAAGTCTACAGATGTGGTGAACACCCAAAGAATTTCTTGTCATCCCTCCTTTGATTCCTTTAAAACCACATTAATTCGTGCGAAGCATGAGGAACATGACGTCGAAATACTCTATGGTTATTCCGGGGAGAGCATTGCAGGGTTTCGCCGTACAAACGATGTAATGGATTATATATACTGCAGGATTAAACTGCACTAGAGCGCTCATATACAATGAAGTGAAAGAAGCCACGCTTGCAGAAGAGGAGCAAAGGATCTGGGTTGTAAACCTTGTTGATGATTGGTGTGACAGGAGATATTACGCCATGTTACATCACACCGAGAACACGTACACTGGGGCTGTGAATGTAAATCTTGTGATTGTGAACAGTTTGAAATATTTCTACCACTACAGCCATGTATATTATGACGAGGTGCGCAGTGGAGTTGTAGCTAAAGGTTTGTGGAAGTTTTTAGTAGAGTTTAGGGATGAGTATAGTTTGTCCAGCAAAAAGAACAAGTACGGACACATGTTTATCTCAAATAGATCGCCGGAGTGTTAATAAAATGTGTATAGTTCGAGAAAGTACAATAGTGAATACCCCTGAACGTAGATGTATGATACGCATTCCGGGGAGTGGGTGTGATAAAACATTAAAACCGATATTACTTCATGTATCGCAGATGGAAAAATTCTCTAAACACTTACCCAGTATAATGGGGAATTATAATATTCAGATGATCCACGCAGCGAATATTTCATGTTGGAATAATCTCGTACACGAATCGCTAGCGCCTGGAATCGTTCATAACGCAACCCCGTGTGACTCATCCCCACTCCACACCTCCCTCCACCACGTCCACCCAACGGCCCTCCGAGTCCGAAAATAACGCGCCGGCTGCTCATAGTCGCCTCAGAGCTTAACCCGTCTGAACGTTCTCACTTCGCAGAATCAGTAGAAAACTATTAAAAGATGGAGCTTCCGTTGAGCAGCATCATCAACGCAGTATATGACGCATCCGTGTTGAAGTCTTTGTCTGTATTCAGGCGTAATACTGGTGCTGTTAATTATGTACTTGAAACGAAATGTAGACATTCAAACTCTGGTAGACACAATATTATTTATTTAAGTGGGATAGAATCTTCGTGTTGGTTGAGAAGTGAGTCGAGGACGGTTACAAAATACCTGCAAGTGTAGGCTCAAAAAGAGAGCAGATTAACGATGCACACTCATACGCCATTATTTGTACACTATTCGTAAATCGTGATACTAAGCAACCTTGCGTTGATATACGGTTGATGTCGAAGAATGCTGCTGCTAATAACACCCTTATCCCCACACGAAGCCGTTTCATTCTCGACAGAATGTTTGAAGTCGTCGGCTTCCGTAAACTGAAACCTATATTAGACGCCCGTGCTGCTGATATGCGTTATTTTGACACGGTGCTTGAATACGCGTACACCGTCCTGCTCGATGATTTTATGAAGTGTAGGGCCGAACAAAGAGAATGGTTTGGAACTGGCTGCGTATTTAGAAGGTGCAGACTCCTCGAAATATCATGAACTTTGATAGAAAGGGCTAGAACGGTACAGGGCTGAACTCGCCTTCACTGTTCACCCTGAAGAATTATTCCTTTATATAAGACACAGTTGTCGGCACGACTTAGAAACGTACTTCAATTGCCAATATGAGTTGTGAAGAAGAATTTACAGTTGAAAAGGTCAGCGTTGAAAGAATAAACAACCGTTTGGAAAGAAGTGTTTATAAACTTGAATTTAATGGTGATGTTGTAGCAAACGATGTCATTTTTGTGCGCGCTTTTGACTGTATTCTATCCGCGTTTAAAAAGGGTGATAATTTGTACCCCAATTGTAAAGTGGGTACGAAAACAGTGAAACGAGTTGAAAGCCCTTTATATTGACTATAGACACCCATATAATTTGAGTAGTGAAACAATGTTAAATCGCATTTATTGCGTAGTTCAGAGCAATGAGGATGTAAGTGCGGATGTGTATTTTGTTGTATATATAAATCTTCTGTACTGACTGCATTATATTTTGTTTTGATGCATATATATATTATATATATATATATATATATATATATATATATATATTATTTAAGCGTGGTAGAAACCGTCCTTAAGCCATGTATTTCCATTATTGATGTGTATATGTTACAGTTAAAGTGTGTAACCAGCCATTTCGCGTAATGGCTGAAACTTTTAGTCATTTCGCGCAATGGCTGTTTCACTTGGTCATTTCACGAAATGACTAAAATCTTCAGCCATTACGCGAAATGGCTGAAATTCCACCTTGGTCATTTCATACAAGATCATTTGTCCGGTTAGGTCAACTTTATGCCCGGTTAGGTCAAATATATGCCCTTGACAATTGGTTAGGTTAAGTTGTGTATTTTCGTTAGTTTTAACGAAAATAACACGACTTAACCTAACCAAACCAATTGTCAAGAGCATACAGTTGACCTAATCGGGCTTTCAATGGCGGATATCGGAATAACATTGAAGGCCCGTTTAGTATTTGAAAACCTCTATATTAAAAATTCAAATTAAAAAATGTGTTCAAATGTTCAAATGTGTTCAAATGTGTATTTGAAAAGTGTTTCTCACTTATTTGAACAGACCTGTGGATGTATATATGTTTTAGCAGATTTAGTTAGTTAAATAAAGGTTTCCAATTTTATTGTGATGTTTGTTATTTCTACGAATTGATGACAAAAGTCATTTTAGCCGTTTCACGAAATGACCAAGGTGGAATTTCAGCCATTTAGTATAATGGCTGAAGATTTTAGTCATTTCACGAAATGACCAAGTGAAACAGCCATTTCGCGAAGTGACTAAAAGTTTCAGCCATTACGCGAAGTGGCTGGTTACACACTTTGACTAATATATATATATATATATATATATATATATAGTAAACCCTCGCTATTCGCGGCATCACCATTCGCGGCTTCAATTATTCGCTGTCACTGCTTCAAGGCCGCTGACGGAGGAGAAGGAACGAGCACCACTCCCGAATCAAGCTTTGTAGCTAGTAAAGGCTGGTTTGAAAGATTCAAAAAACGTTTTTCGCTGCACAATGTCAAGATTTCAGGGGTATAAGCCTGAACAGGTCTTTAACGCCGATGAGACTGCCCTTTTTTGGAAGAAATTGCCAGCACGCACTTACATTAGTCAGGAAGAGCGTCATGCATCGAGATTCAAAGCCGCAAAAGATTGTGTAACTCTTCTCTTTTGTGCTAACGCTGCAGGTCACATGGTGAAGCCTGGCTTAATTCATAAGGCAGCCCGCCCGCGAGCACTAAAAGGCAAGGATATGAACCACCTTCCTCTCTTCTGGTTGCATAATAAGAAGGCTTGGACAACAAAGACTATCTTCCAGACCTGGTTCGCCAATTGTTTCGTTAAAGAGGTGCGTAGGTACCTGAATGACGAGGGGTTAGAGTTCAAGGTTCTCCTCCTCTTGGACAATGCACCTGGACATCCTCTAAAGCATGAGTTCCTGGCAGAGGGCGTTGAAGTTGAGTTCTTACCAGGCAACACTACCTCCCTCATGTTGTATATTATACTGTTGTATGTTGTCTCCTTTCCCATTTTGTTTCCGTTTTTGGTATTCAAATATACGTAAAGTTAGAAACGATTTTAGTTTACCGAAGTCTAGTTTACCAAGTTTACCGAAAAATTTACTAAGTACATTAGGCACAAAATCAATGGAGTATGGCGTATTCGCGGATTTCCCTTATTCGCGGCGCGAGTAGAACGCATCTACCGCGAATAATGAGGGTTTACTATATATATTAAACATGTGCTGTGTATTTTGTTGTATATAGAATTCTGTACTATCTGTATTATTTTTGATACGAATACACTGCGTTCGCACTTATTAAGCAGATTACATTTTCTCCAATGTTTTCAAACGTTTTTCCCCGATTTCAATGAAATTTGTAGCAAATAATCACTATATATAGCAGCATTGATGGTATTCATTTCGATAAAGTATTTTGATAATTAAAATAATTATCTCATTTTATTGAAAAATATGTAAAATACGTATTGTGTTCCGAATTATTAAGCAAGTATTCTATTTATGGATCTAAATGGTGAAAATGGGTAAGAAGAAGGATTTAACACTAACTGAGAAAAGAAAAATAGTCAAGTTACTCGCTGAAAATATAAAATCTATTGAAATTGCGAAGCAGTTTGGCAGAGCTTATCGAACTGTAAACAAGTTTGTAGCGGAGGGTACCAAACTGAGGCAGCGAAGTGATAAAGGAGCTATAAGAAAAGTGACAAGGCGGCAGATATCTGTAATCAAGCGCAAACTGCAAAGCATCCATTGTCCTTAAGTAAAGAGGTTTTTGAGCAGGCTGGCATACATAATGTACCAAGAACATCTCGATGTGGAATCCTTCAAACAATTTGCAAGACGTGTAAACCTACGCTTCAGTCACCATTAACACCCAGGTACAAGAAGCAGCGTGTTGAATGGGCGCGTCAGTACGTGAAAACAGATTTTAATACTGTATTGTTAACCGATGAATGAAGAGCAACCCTTGAGGGATCTGATGGTTGGTCAAGAAGATGGATTGCTAAGGGTCAATCTCTGCCGCCTTGTCACTTTTCTTATAGCTCCTTTATCACTTCGCTGCCTCAGTTTGGTACCCTCCGCTACAAACGTTTTTACAGTTCGATAAGCTCTGCCAAACTGCTTCGCAATTTCAATAGATTTTATATTTTCAGCGAGTAACTTGACTTTTTCTTTTCTCAGTTAATGTTAAATCCTTCTTCTTACCCATTTTCACCATTTAGATCCGTAAATAGAATACTTGCTTAATAATTCGGAATACAATATTTTACATATTTTTCAATAAAATGAGATAATTATTTTAATTATCAAAATATTTTATCGAAATGAATACCATCAATGCTGCTATATATAGTGATTATTTGCTACATATTTCATTGAAATTGAGGGAAAACTTTCGAAAACATTGGAGAAAATGTAATCTTCAAAATAAGTGCGAACGCAGTGTATATACATATGTTAAATAACACCATTTATTCCTGTTTTTGCGTCTAATGAAATTCTTTTATACTGCTGTGATATTTTTTATGTAAATATATCATTCGTATTATCACTGTTTTTGCACCTAATGTATACACATATTTTGTATTTCAATATATATTAAATAGTCAGAACGTTGTAGCTGTGTTTTATTTACATCATTTAAACAAACACCAGTGGAAATGAAGGGCATATATATATAAACGATAGTGTGTGTGTGTGTGTGTGTGTGTGTGTGTGTGTGTGTGTGAGGCATAGCGATGGTAATTCACAATTATATGAACGTAAATAACCGTGTACGCCCTATAGCAGCTTTCCTCAACCTTTTTTGTACTGCGGACCCCTTATCAAAATCTTCATATTTTTGGAACCCCCTCCCTAAAAATTATCTTTTGCATTATGATTAAGTAGCATATAGACAAATTGAGGTATTCAGATTAGTATAGTTTTTTAGTCTTGATATATACTTCAAATTCGGAGTAAAAATGTAATAAAAATGCGTAAAACTTACTGCTGTTCTGTTTACATAAAAAACAGCATAAAAAAAACAGCATAAAAACACGGAAGGGGCTCATTTGTGCCAAACACTCGCAGTTCATGAATTGGAAACATAAGATGGTCGTAAAAAAACATTTATAGAAACTTCACTTTATTGTAGTTGAAAACACAAACGAAAAATAAAGTACAATTGTAGTTACATTATATGTAAAAAAACATGCTTTTTGTTCTTGAACTTTTTTTTGTAATAAATCGAGCTTGGGTTCAATGGAGTTTAAAAGTGCAAGTCGCATACAGGAATCAAGGCGGAGTCGATTTCTATTTTTGTTTTTATAAACTCAGCCGAAGTTTCAAGTAGCCGAAAATGTTATCTTAGAGGTCAAAATTAGCAACCACACAAAAAAACGGAAAAAAATTGTTTTACTGAATATAATCTAGTCAACTCACGGACCCCTTAAACATAACTCACGGACCCCCTGTTGAGAACCGCTGCCCTATACGACTGGCTGTGAGGTGAATGGTTGCCCTCTAAGCCTGATGGCTGTGATGCTGAAGAAACCATTATGCGATGCTCCATGGCTACGAACGGATCGATCTTCTCTCTTTCCTTGTATTTAGGCTACCCACACACCCACATGCATATATACAGTATATGTACTTTCGTGGGTTTGAGCTGCCTTAGGTTAGGATACCCCTTGGGGTTCACATACAACTCATATACATAAAAGAAACTTTTCTATACATGCATACACACCCACATATATATATATTTTTTTGTGGGACTGAGCAGCTAGGTTATGTACACCTTGGAGTTCACACACACACATATTATATATATTATATATATATATATATATATATTATATATTGTTGTTGGTTAGCCGATCAGCCCACCCTGATCGAACAAGCCGGCGGCATTCAGGTAAACCGATCGCCCTCTCTGGAGTGGCCCAGAGGTTCAGTGCACTTGTGATGTTGTGTTGTGTTCTATGTTGTGCTAGAGCGGTACAGTCTGTCATAATGTGTTCAATTGTTTGTGGTGTTTCCTTGCACAGGTGGCAGGTGTCGTCTGTGGAGTTTTCTAGTCTGTGTTTATATGTCTGTAAGTTGGGGTGATGTCCACATCAGAATCGTGCTAAGTTAACTCGATCCGATCTGCTCAGGCTGGTCTCTGACCGGTCAATGGGTGGCGGCTTATATATATATATATATATATTTTGGGGGGTGAAGGGGAGGCTCAAAAATACTCTCATCTTGTTGCATGCAATGTTTCAAGGTTGCAAGATGCAATGTTACATTGCAATTGCACTCTCCCATTTTGCGGGCATACTACTAGTTCACTTAGTTCATTGACCTATGACGTATAGATTAATTTTAGGTATATAATTAATATATATATAATTAATATATATACAGGGTGTCCCGTAAGTCTGGACCCATAGGGAAAAATAATAAAATTACAAAATAGTCCAAAAATTTATTTATAATATATTTTTTTATTATTTTTATTATTATTTTTATTATTTTTTTATTATGATCTTACTCCGCTGGAGTTTTATTTGTGGGGCCACTTGAAAGCCAAAGTGTACGAGGTCAAACTTCAGAACATTTTCCACCTTAAAGCACGCATTGTGGAGGCGTGTCAAGAAATTTCTGCGACTGTGATTCAGAAAGTGCTGTCGCAGTGGAGATTGCGTCTTCAACTATGTGTGCGACACAACGGCGGACACTTTGAACAGATTATGTAATAAATTTTTGGACTATTTTGTAATTTTATTATTTTTCCCTATGGGTCCAGACTTACGGGACACCCTGTATATATATATATATATATATATATATATATATATATATATTACTAATTTATAATAATTTATAATAAAGCTAAATTTTCTGTATACAAAAAATCCCTCCGTTCACCATAAATTATGGGCTTGGAAAAGGAAATCTGCGAAGGGTTGACCAATGCCCCCGTAGTGTTTCAATTCAATACTCGTATTTTAACGAGCGTATCATGACGATAATATATAATCACACAGGAGGGCCAGAAACTGGCATAGCGCTCAGGCAAACTAATGCTACTGATTACTCTAACTCCTGTATTATTATTATCAGCATCATTAGGGTTCGAGTCCCCGACCTCAGTGTCTTCACTTCGCTTATAGTGAAGGGACGTTACCCACTGAGCAACTGGTGTTGGCGTGTCCTGACAATACTTTCACATTATTTTTATCTTCAGGCCTTATTCATTAGTATGATTATCTCATTTTGGGACTTCGTATACCATCGCACTCACATGAAATAAATATTTTTCCCATTCTTCCTTTGGTAAACTCACCACATGATTTGGTACGAGGAAATAACTTCACTTTCCTCAGTAGGAAATTTGACGTTTTTGCTCTGTTCACACATGAAATTCATTTAATATAATTATAATGCAGTGGAATTTCTAAAAGAATTCTCTCTCATATATATATATATATATATATATATATATATATATATATTAGTGGTGGACCGGATGTCAGTTTTTCAACATATGCGGATGCGGATTTTTAATTTCAATATCCGCGGATGCGAATGCGGATATTTAGTTAATCTATCAATATAATGTAGAATTATGAATATATGACATAATTTTTTAAATTTCGTGATATTACTATTATGGCAGGCAATGCATAAAAATTAAAATTAATATTAATGTTTTCATTATGATAAAAATAATAACTTTCTCAAGAGTTTCAGCCACAGAAAATTCAATGAAACAAGTTTCATTCAGTTTTCTGTGTTACCAGGTATATATATTTTGAGGTTTATATATTTGTTTGTTCATTAATAATTAATACTTTACATGAAATGTGCATGACTGGGCCTTATAAGCTACTTTATAAGCTAATTTAATTGTAAATTGCATAATTTATTAGAGATAATATGCGCATAACATTCGCAGCCAGAAGTGCGGATGCGGATGCAGATGTTAAAAATGATGCGGATGCGGATATCCGGTCCACCACTAATATATATATATATATATATATATATACACGAGTATACAGTATATATGGGATGAACTTAACACCTACAGGAAAAAATAGAGTGATTCCAAGGCCTTTCGTTTATTCAAACACCTCATCAGAAAATGAAGAAAGCATACAGCAGAATATATACCGGGTGTCCCATTCGAAATAAAACAACTTTGAAACTCTGTAATTTTTAAAGTATTAATGTGAGAATGTTGAAACTTTGCCATTTACTACACCATATGCATAAGTTTTTGTCATAATGTTTTCTGTTTGTTTCAGATTGAATTATGTTTACCCCACAAGTAAAAGCGAAATGTGTGTTATGGATGGCTGAGTTGAAGTCCCCTACTCTGGTGCAACGGCGATTCCGTACAACCTTTCACAAGGAACCACCTACCAGAAGAGACCTATATGCGTGGACCAAGAAATTTGAGGAGACTGGCAGTGTTCGAAAGGAATACTCTGGAGGGCGAACAAGATCGGAAGATGTTGAACGAATACGCGGCGCCTTTGGTAGTAGTAGCCCGAGAAAGTCCATCCGTCGTGCCAGTGTCGAACTGCAGATTCCTCATTCAACTGAAAGAGCGCATCACAGAGAGCGGTGGACTCTGTAACCCCTGAGATGCTAGGCAACGTGTGGAGGGAAATTGAGTTCCGTTGCGACCTAGTCCGTGCTACAAATGGTGCACATATAGAATGCATACAATAAAGAACTCTAATGTATCTAAATGTTATAATTCACACATATCATATGTAACTTTATGACATTGGCTATTTACTGTGTGAATATTACATCGTTTGCATCATTCAATAAAAAATTATAAGGTTTCAAAGTTGTTTCATTTCGAATGAGACACCCGGTATATCTGTATAGCGCAGATAAAAGAGATAAGGGGACTTAGCAAAAGATTAACAAGATTAAGGGAAAAAGGTTTCGAACTATGATTACCGTTATTTACATAGTACATATGGATTCATATTCTACAATATTCCTTTCAGTTATGTCTTTATTTTTTAATAGCATACCTGAACCTATATCCATATAGTATATGGTTCTACATGTAATGCATATTCATGCTCATTTACTCTGACATCTAAAGTTCAACCAGTTTGATCTATATACACCAGATCAGAGGGTTTACACACACCCAACTATTATTTGGGTTGCTTTTAGTCAGATTTAATAGTATTTTTATAAAAAACTACATTAGTTCCAATTATTTTAAAATAAAGTCGGAAGGTGTTTAAAATTTACGTGGTAAGGAAGGCTCAGAATATATTTATGACCAAACTTCATGTGACTTACACATTTATAGTACTTTTTATTTAATTTTGTTTAAACAACATTCAAGAAATGAAACAGGATAACGTAGTTTACTACCAATATTCATAATATGCTGTGCTGTTTCATTTCTAGAAATTGTTTAATGTTTAACCATTGTTTAACCATACATATAGATACAATCATAGTATTAATTGCGATGGTTAAAAAATTCCACTACAAAATAAAGATAGCTGAAAGGAATATTGTAGACTGAGCATTTATATATAAAGGAATACAAAGGACACCAAACACCAACAGACCGGCTGGTCCCAACGAGGCTGTCTGTTTAAGGAGGAAGATTAAAAAAATGGAATAAAATTTAAAGGCGGGTGAAAATTTTAAAGTAAAGCAAAGAAAAGAGGTTGAAAGGAAGAAAAGAAATTTAAAGGTAAAGTGAAAATTTTTAAACAAAGAGGAGACACCGAGTGAAAATTGTATCATACTTTTATGCCTTAAAAAATGCTTCTAACTGGGTTTTAAGGCAAGATAAGCATCTAGTCTCTCTTTAAACGATTCGACCGAATTACTTTGAACTACGCTGGCTGGCAATCCAATCCACAAATTAACTATACGATTGAAGAAAAAGTGTTTAACTTTATTAGAATTAAAATGTTTACCCACTAATCTCAGACCATTACCGCGAGTTCTATTTCCATTTCTGAAGGTGAAATATTTTTCGGCGTCGACATTATCAAAAACTTTTACAAATTTTAAACACCTGGATTAAATCTCCTCGAATACACCTTTTTACGAGTGAGAATAAATTTAACGTTTCTAAACGGGCAGAGCATGATTTGTTTCTAAGTCTAGGAATCATCTTAGGATACATTTTTTAACATTGTTTCTACCGATATGCAACGTTTTACATCTATCTACATTAAAGTTCATTCGCCAGATTTCTGCCCACTCGAGTAATTTATTAATATCTTCTTGAATCTGCAAACGTTCTGCCGCTGATTTTGTTCGTCCTCCTAGTTTGGTATCATCCGCAAAGTTTAAAATTATACTGTTAATTCCTATGTCCCAGAACTGATTCCTAAGGCACACCGCTAGTTAGACACTTTGTCATTAATGACAACTCTGTTTACGCCCGCTTAGCCAATATTCAATCAATTTAAGGACATTACCATCAATTCCATGAGAGTGAAGTTTAGCTGAAACGTCATATGGGGAACTTTATCAAATGCTTTTTGAGAATCGAAATATATAACATCTACTGTTTTACTCTCATCATACTGTATATATTTACAATATCATTGAAAAAGTAGAGTAAATTGGCTAGACAAGAACGATTAGGTCGAAAGCCGTTCTGAGACTCTTTAATTAAATTATTCATATCTAAGTGATTAACTATTTTGTTCCGAACGATTGTCTCCATAAGCTTAATTAACAACTACTGAAGTCAAAGTAATGGGACGATAATTTCTGGAAGTGATTTGTCACCTTTTTTAAATATTGGCGTAACGTTTGCGAGTTTCTAATCGAACGGAATTTCTCCAGCTGTAAAGATTTATTAAATATATATAATATATATATATATATATATATATATATATATGAGAGGAGAGATTATTGCGCAGTTCATTTCTTTAAGTAACTTAGCTAGGATAGAGCTTATCTGGACCTGGAGTTTTATCGGGCTTAATTTTACCTATGGCCGAGAGTACTTCAATTTCACTAATGGTAAAATCGCAAAGCTTTTATTAAATGATCATCATTGAGCATAATTACGGGAAGTAACTTTAATAATAATAATTCAAGAACTTATAAAATGGACATCTTGTTAAAATACTTCTTCACCTTAACAGGATTCCTCTTATTCTTGCCACTTTTATCCGCTCGGTACAAGTATAGAAATTATATT
>JAJOZX010000361.1:82500-300000 GCA_023014485.1 Bathynomus jamesi | reverse complement strand
ATTTCTTAGAGCAAAAGGTACAAATACACGTCACATACATTAATATTTCCCGCAATCGTTATGAAATATTTATTCTTAAAAAGAGTCTTAAAAACTGCTATATGAAATTATTTTATTCTCAAAATGATGTGAAATACATTTTCACCTTTACTTACGAAAGATATTTCTTTTTTAACTAAAAATAAAAGTAAATTTACAGTGGAAATACAGTCACAAAATTGAGTCCTTTCTTCCATGTAATTTTCAAGTAACCTTATAACGAGTGAAATATTTAAAGAATATATGAAAAATGAACTATTTAAAGATATAAAAAAATGAAATATTTAAAGAATATATGAAAAAATAGCGGAAGTGATAAATTTTTGGGTTGTTTGACCAACGCAATGGGCAAAAAGGACATGGGGCACAGAGGACCTACAACTTTACGTGGGATCTGAATCACGGATCGCTACATCATCTGAACGCGGAGTATGGACACCCATCCGGCTACCTATCAGAACTAACGTCGCTTAACCTCGCCGATCTCCCTGGAAGTAGCATTGTGACGAGGGCATTTTGTAGCCCTACAACGAAGAGAAAAGAGTAGGTGTTTGTGGAGGGCCTGGAAGCCATTAAGGATAAGGTTGGTTATTGGGTATGAGCTAGGGGTAGAAAGTGGGGAAAATAGTGTATTAGTTCCTTCTGATATTTGGTGGAATTATTTTAGGTTTCTCGCTTCAGGTCTTCTCTGATTCATTCTCAGTTCAGATGATGTTACCCCCCATTAAATAAGCCCAATTTCCCATTCCCATTCTGAAATGATCGTTACCATCTGCATGAGGTTTCTATAAATGTAATTATAACCGGTTAGGGAATCATGATGAGATTATTAAAGTCAAGTTAGGTTATCATTAATGCCGGTTCAAGAACAGCAGTCTTTAAGGGATAATCTCAACTCCGCTTTACTTATTTTAGATCAGATTCTTGTTTCAGTAACAGTCGTTCAGTGTCGATTTTACCATATTTCTCTCTCTCTAATATATATATATATATATGTTGTAAAGAACGACGCTTTTTAGAAGAGTGTCCGCACAAGAGGAGAGGAGAAAACGATATGCTAATCGCCTGAGCGGCAATCGGATGATCCCGTGTTCGATTCCTGGGAGGTGCCTCATTTTTCATTGCTCCTTTTCTCCTCTCCTCGTGTGCGGACACTCTTATTAAAAGCGTTGTTCTTTACATTATATATACTGTGTGTCGTTTGCAGTTAAAAAAAAAAAAAATATATATATATATATATATATATATATATATATATATATTATAACCACTGAAACAAAATTACGATTAAAAAAATTGTGCTACAATCATATCTCGAGAGAACTAAAATTTGATAACACATTTCTGTACACTTTATTTAATATAATGTTTGTATCGCTGATGCTTTTTATAATATGAAGAGAGCTTACATGAATACTTGGTTAAGAGTTAAAATGTAATGATTATTATAATTCATAACTAATTAAAATAATAATTTAGCATATAAATACAATAGTTTGGAGTCACCCATTGAAGCTTTATAATTATATTGCAGACAATTAAATTGGAAAATTTTGAATATTAACTAACCATTTTATCGTGAAATGCAAATATTGGTTTGAAAATGATTCGATTATTGTGTTAATGAATGAATAAAATGCACTATTAAAGACACATTAAGAGTAAACATAGGGGAAAACTGCAAATTATAATCCCATCCATCAAGCTTTTTTCGGTTCTCGAAGTCGTTTCAGAAAAAATACATTTATGCATAAACAAAGGCAGAAACACGCGTATCGATTTAGTCTTCACGGATCACGTTATGTATTATCAAGAATTCATGTACGTCGATCGCCGATCGCAAGCAGTTCTTTAGCGGTTTCAAAATTTGAAAATTGTTAAAGTTTTAATGAAGCCTGTTTACATAAAATTGGTTATTTTAATAATTTAAACATTTTAATTAGAATTTGTTTTAGAGATTTGTGTACATATTGTGTAGCTTATCAAATCTTTGTCGTAATTTAAATTTTGAAATTAGTTCCTTTTTTAAACTCTTTTTTTTACGCGTTTAAATCTTTACTTCATATATACACGGGGTGTTTCAGGAGGAAAGGTCAATACTTCGGGAGGTGATAGTATCGGTCATTGTGAGAAAAAAAGTTCATATGAACATGTGTCTAATTCTGAATGGTTACGGAGATAGAGCTGTTTGAATCTACAAATACAAAAGCATTGTTAATGGTAATCAAGAAAGAGAAATCAATTACTGTTTCTAACATTTAATGTTTAAACATTGGCATTTTGAATGGTATCAGATACAGAAATGACAAATTTGTTACAGTTTACAATACGTTTTCGAAAATCCCACCGTCAACCTCCATGCACTTTGCATTTCGTGTGCGAAGATCGCGTGTTGTTCGTCAGAGTTGATCTTGACGTTCCTTTATGCGGGCAGCAACATCCAAAATGCGCGCGAGCAATTCGTCTCGTGTATCCACCTTTCTTTTGTAAACTTGACTTTCCATCCACCCCCACAAACACTAATCTAACAGAGAGAGGTCTAGAGACCTTGGTGGCCATTGAATGGGACCACCGCGGGGGGAGGAAGAGCTGCGCGCGCATCAGATTCAAACAGCTGTATCTCCGTAACCATTCAGAATTAGACACGTGTTCATATGAACTTTTTTTCTCACACTGACGGATACTATCACCTCCCGAAGTATTGACCTTTCCTCCTGAAACACCCTGTGTATATGTATATACACAGTGGCGACTCCAGCTCTTCAAGACTACTCGGGCTCTTTTTAAATTTTCAAGTCTACATATGAGCCGACATTTAAATGCATGACAATAACTTAAGATTATCAATAAAATAAATAAATACATACCTCGGTAAAAAAAATTATTTGAATTTTATTTACTTGAACATAAAGTCCAAGCGTTTTGGTTTTAAAGCAAATTCCTTTAATATCCAGTCATGTAATTCCTTTTTGCTTTCTAAATCAATAAGTATTTCTTTTTCAATTGAAATCCTAGCCAGGGACGAGAGCCGTTCTTGAGCCATTGTGTTTCTTAAATATGATCTAATTCGATCAAGAACAGAGAAACTTCTTTCATTTGAAACAGAAGTTACAGGTATGGTAAGAAGGAGCTGAATCAGCTTTGTGGTTTCCGACATCGCAGACAATATTCCTAGTTCGTGAAAGACTTCTAAAATTTCATTTGCAGATTTGCATTTTCTAAAGTCACTGTCACGATAAAGATATTTCAATTCGTTAACTAAGAATTTGGAGTCAATTACATTTGGATATTTAGTTTGTAAAGCATTAAGAATACTTGTAATATTAAAAATAAATCAGATTATTTAAGAAAAGCGAACAATCTCACATTGCGGCAAAAATCAAACTGCACCGCCGCCCAAGGCAGTTAAAGGCACGCTTATCGAAACGTAAAAAGTTACCATTTATCGCCAGAATTAAAAATTGTGCCTCTACAAGGCCGAAGGATATAAGCCCGAGTTGAAATGTTTTTTTCTTTATAAAAAAAATTAATGGGAGGAAAAACGTATTTTATTTAATGAGAATTAGAAGAAGGACTATTATGTAACCGTATGCAAGCAAATAATTATTCATTAAAAGAACTTTAAATATACGATATTACTTATACTTTCTCGGGCGTAATGTCTTGTGCCCGAGTAAAGGTCTTGAAAGATTACACGAAAACTTAATGTGTCAATACAGTTTTTTTTATAGGTAGTAAGGGTGTCTAAATGCGCTCAAAATTTGCTTGTGACGAAGGATAGACAGAAAAATAGTAACATACTACCAGCCAAAAACCATTTTTACAATTTGTATTTAAAACTTTTTTTTAAAACTTAAATCTATAAATACACAATTTTATCTCTCATGCTTCTCCTTGCCCCTTGCCTCTCGGGCTCAGCCCGAGAAGCCCGAGTGCAGGAGTCGTCACTGTATATATATGTATATGATGCAAACCCATTGTGTGTTGCATCATTCATTCATTTCACCTGTTTAATTGTGAAATTCAGCTCATATATATATATACCTTTGGTAACCTTTGGTTAGCTTCCGCCCGAATTGTTCATTCTGACGAAGGTCAAGCTTTTCATTCCACCTTAGACCTACAGTTTAACGTGGAATCCGAACCACGCCCCATCAGCAGCCCAGCGTCTTAACCACTAGGCCACTTAGGGTATCCATTTATCTACCAACCACTTTCTTTATTGTGTGGAAGGATGAACAGCTGTGTTTTACTGCGCGCCGGCTGCCGTCAGGTCTCGAACCCGGGGCCGATGGATTCGTAATCAGCGACGCTAACACAGCGGTGCTCATAAGTATTCGTACAGAGAAATAGTTCAGTAATATTTGTCCTTATCTTTTGTACCATGTGTAAGATAGTTATAAAAAGTTTACAGTTCGTTTGGAAAAATTTAGCAAACAAAAAAATTAGTTTAACTCCAACATAAAACATGAAAGAATTTGAGGAAACAAAAGAAAAAGTTAAAAGCAAAACTTTTCGTACATTTATTTATAAAATTATTTAATACTTTTTGTATCTACCTTAGGTTTGAAGAATTTAAAATTTATATCAATAGTTGGCTGTTTATTGATTAGACTGTTGGCAGTTCTGAATTCCAGAATTATCTCGGAATCTTCATGGAAGACGGATGACTGTACAAGACATTAGTAAGCAATAGGTCGTCGCAGTAAAGAGCTGTCTACAGAGATTAAGAGATCTGTTATTGCTGCGCACGATTCTGGAAAGAGTTATAGAAAGATAGGAGAAGCACTTCGAATTCTATTTACGAAGGTTGCTGCAGCTATAAAGAAATGGAAAGGTTTCGGAACACTTAAAACTCCTCCAAGGTGCGGACGACCTTGTAAGATTTCAGAACGTACAACTAGACGGATCGAAAGAATGGCTGCTGCAAATCCACGAGTGACTGCAAGTGATATTTACCAAACATTAAGACTAAGATCGATGTCCATCCCTCTACTGTACGTCATACAATAAGAGAAAATGGTCTGCATGGGAGAGTTGCACGAAGAAAATCTCTGCTGTGAAAAGTGTACAAAGAAGTTCGTTTAAAGTATGCCAAGGATCATTAAAATGATGGATTTGCATTCTGGAAGAAAGTTCTCTGGACAGACGAGACCAAAATTGAATTATTCGAAAACAACGGTTACGGTTAAATATGGTGTTGGTAGTTTGCTTCTTTGGGGATGCTTTAGTGCTTCTGGTCCAGAAAAGCTTGTTGTCATCAATGGAATCTTGAATTCGAAGAAATATCAGGAAATTTTAAAAGAAAATGTATTGCCTTCCGTTCGGGAGTTACGAATGGGTCGCAATTTGGTACTGCAACAATATAATGATCCAAAACATAAAAATAAGTGTTCCATGAAATGGCTTCAACAAAAGAATTTCAAGCTTCTCGAGTGGCCCATTCAAAGCCCAGCTCTCAATTTAATCGGAAATTTATGGTTTGATTGGAAAAAAGCTGTCTGCAAGAGAAACCATCAGAATTTGAATGAATTGCAATTATTTTCTCTAGAAGAATTAGTTAAAATTTTTACTGAGAGATGTCGAAACCTTGTACAGGGTGGCCACGAAGGTCCCTTTGCATGAAAAAGAAGGGCAACATACAGATATGCCGTAATTTCACTGCAAAGGGACTTTGTGGTTAGTCTGTAGAAAAATACCTAAAACAAATCATTGAAGTCATTCAAGAAAAAAGTGACACACAAAATATTAAATAATTTTGTAAATAAATGTACGAAAACTTTTGCATTTTAACTTTTTTTTATTTTCCTCAAATTTTTTGATGTTTTATATTATACGTTTGAGTTAAATTAATTTTTTATTTGTTAAATTTTTCCAAAGGAACGGTAAACTTTTCGTAACTATCTTATACATGAGACAAAAAATAAGGATGAATATAACTCAAATATTTTTCTGTACGAATACTTATGAGCGCCACTATATATATATATATATATATATATATATATATACATATGAAAATTATTTCACGAAAGTAACACGTGAAAAATATTTATGATGAATAAAACCACGAAGGAAAGGAAACAGAATGGTGCTCAAGCGCTTTCGTCTAATGACATCCTCAGGAACACTGAAGTACATAAAGAGTTACAGCCTATCTATAGGTTACAGAAAAAATAAATATATATATATATATATATACAATAAACGGAGAGATAAAAATATAAAAAAATATAAAAAATTAAACATTAAAGGATTGTGGGACGAGCATACAAATTTGTAAGGAAAAACTACCGATTTTTAGCACAAGATCAAATGAATTGTTTCCAACCAATGTTATAGATAATTAAAAAAATAAAAATACAAATTTATACTGGAAATCTGCCCGGGTTTTAGCACTCTGCCCTTCTTGTTTAAGTTCGATGTATATAAAAATAAATTGAAAAATAAAAGTTATTAGAGTAGCATACAAGTTTACCAAAGATTTACCTTTCTACCCTTCTTATCTAAATCTGTTCTGAAGGAATTCAAAGCAACAGGATCGAGTTGAAAAAGACCTTTGCTTATGTTGAAGTTATTTGTAAGTTGGATAATGGCAGACTCAAGAATATTTCTATTAACAACGTTGCTAGAGTGAAATAAAACTGAAGCATTATTCCAATCAATACAGTGGGAAAACTCTGACAAATGGACAAAAAGGGCACTGGACGACTGTCCTGTTCTAACGGACTATTGATGCTGTTTTATGCGTGTGTGCAAATCCTTTCCCGTCTGACCTATGTAAAAGGAATCACATTGTTTACAACCAATTTTATAGATAATGCCTGAATTATTGGTAGGGCTATTTTTACTATGATATTTTTCACAATATTGTTATATGAAAATACTACAGTAATATCCAAAAGTTTAAGTACATTAGCAATGCCTAAAAAGCCCGAGAAAAATGCAAGTACTAAAATATTTTTTGACAAAGTACGAGTGTTATTATTCACACGATAGAAAGTTCGTTTTGCCTTGTTGAGACAAGATTCCATAAACGCAGATGGATAACAAAGATCACTTCCAATATCGTTGATTTTTTCCAATTCGGCATCGATGTAATCCGGACTGGCGATCCTAAGGGCGCGGAGAAACATTGAAGAAAAAATGGCCTTCTTAGTGGGGGTGTCATGTCCCGAGTAAAAGTGTACGTAGGACAAATTTTTTTTTTTTTTCCGATAGATACTAAACTTAAAACCTGGGCTTTCCCTATGTACACGCACATCCAAAAACGGGATTGAGTTGTCTTGTTCCATTTCTAAAGTAAACTTAATCGGGAAGAAGTTATCCAGGTCACAATTCATGGGCCAGATACACAAAATATCGTCGACGTACCGCAACCAAGGGATGCCAACCCCCAGGATTCTCGGAATGTAAGTAATTTCGAAAAACTCCATATAAATATTGGAGAGGAGGAGCGAGAAGGGGTTGCCCATGGCCATCCCAAAAACTTGTTGATAATATTCGTTATTGAAAGTGAATTTACAGTCTTTGATGCAAAGCTTAATAAGTTCCAAAACAATGTGTGAAGGTGGTGGCAGGTCATACTTATGTAATTCTCGGGAGAGAAAGTCAAGCATATCGTCAATCGCCACTTTTGTAAACAACGAACAAACGTCAAAACTGATCAATCTATCGTTGGTTTCAGTACGTCCATTATTCAATTTTTCAGTAAGATCCATGGAATTTTTTACATGTGAATCAGAGATAGTTCCGAGAATGGGGGACAAGACTTTGACAAGCCATTTGGAGAGTTTATAAGTAATAGAGCCCACCGAGCTAATAATAGGGCGCATAGGGTTGCCAGGTTTGTGGGTTTTAATAAGACTGTAAAGGTTGGGCAGAGAAGGTGAAGTGGACATGAAAAGCGCAATTAAGTCCTTATGGTCTTTGAGAATGTGTTTCAAGCCACTATTAAATGATTTGATGACGTCATCCTGCGGGTTCTTCCTAAGTTTGCTCTATGTGGCGGGGTCCTGGAGAAGCTCGTTCATCTTTCTGATGTAGTCCACTTTGTCCATAATAACTATGGTGTTAGCCTTGTCTGCTTTAGTAATATGGAGCTCCCCATCTTTTTTTAATTTTGAGAGGCTATTGCGAAAACGTTTAGGAAAGTTATCTTCGTAATACTATTCGCCGCACTATAAACAAGGCTTTTAACTATGTTAAACAAATACGGAGGGAGATTACACTGTTTTTCAAAACAAGCGAGCCTGTAACAAATTTGTAAAGCTGAAGGTTCTTTAACAATAAAAAAGGACATACCATATCCAAGGGCACTTTTTGCATCGTCACTAATATTTTTCGAAGAAAGGTTCAAAACACACTTTGAGCTTGCTTTTTACTCCACTGACTATTTCGAATGAGACTTAATTTTTCGATCCAAATCTCCCTCAGTATTTGTTTAACATAGTTAAAGGCCTTGTTTATAGTGCAGCGAATAGTAGTTACGAAGATAACTTCGATAAACGTTTTCGCAATAGCCTCTCACAATTAAAACAAGATGGGGAGCTCCATATTACTAAAGCAGACAAGGCTAACACCATAGTTATTATGGACTACATCAGAAAGATGAACGAGCTTCTCCAGGACCCCGCCACATACAGCATACTTAGGAAGAACCCGCAGGATGACGTCATCAAATCATTTAATAGTGGCTTCAAACGCATTCTCAAAGATCATAAGGACTTATTTCCGCTTTTCATGTCCACTTCACCTTCTCTGCCCTACCTTTACGGTCTTATTAAAACCCACAAACCTGGCAACCCTATGCGCCCTATTATTAGCTCGGTGGGCTCTATTACTTATAAACTCTCCAAATGGCTTGTCAAAGTCTTGTCCCCCATTCTCGGAACTATCTCTGATTCACATGTGAAAAAATTCCATGGATCTTACTGAAAAAATGAATAATGCACGTACTGAAACTAACGATAGATTGATCAGTTTTGACGTTTGTTCATTGTTTACAAAAGTGGCGATTGACGATATACTTGACTTTCTCTCCCGAGAATTACATAAGTATGACCTGCCACTACCTTCACACATTGTTTTGGAACTTATTAAATTTTGCATCAAAGACTGTAAATTCACTTTCAATAACGAATATTATCAACATTTTTGGGATGGCCATGGGCAACCCCTTCTCGCTCCTCCTCTCCAATATTTATATGGAGTTTTTCGAAATTACTTACATTCCGAGAATCCTGGGGGTTGGCATCCCTTGGTTGCGGTACGTCGACGATATTTTGTGTATCTGGCCCATGAATTGTGACCTGGATAACTTCCTCCCGATTAAGTTTACTTTAGAAATGGAACAAGACAACTCAATCCCGTTTTTGGATGTGCGTGTACATAGGGAAAGCCCAGGTTTTAAGTTTAGTATCTATCGGAAAAAAAAAAAACAATTTGTCCTACGTACACTTTTACTCGGGACATGACACCCCCACTAAGAAGGCCATTTTTTCTTCAATGTTTCTCCGCGCCCTTAGGATCGCCAGTCCGGAATACATCGATGCCGAATTGGAAAAAATCAACGATATTGGAAGTGATCTGTGTTATCCATCTGCGTTTATGGAATCTTGTCTCAACAAGGCAAAACGAACTTTCTATCGTGTGAATAATAACACTCGTACTTTGTCAAAAAATATTTTAGTACTTGCATTTTTCCCGGACTTTTTAGGCATTGCTAATGTACTTAAACTTTTGGATATTACTGTAGTATTTTCATATAACAATATTGTGAAAAATATCATTGTAAAAATAGCCCTACCAATAATTCAGGCATTATCTATAAAATTGGTTGTAAACAATGTGATTCCTTTTACATAGGTCAGACGGGAAAGGATTTGCACACACGCATAAAACAGCATCAATATTCCGTTAGAACAGGACAGTCGTCCAGTGCCCTTTTTGTCCATTTGTCAGAGTTATCCCACTGTATTGATGGGAATAATGCTTCAGTTTTATTTCACTCTGGCAACATTGTTAATAGAAATATTCTTGAGTCTGCCATTATCCAACTTACAAATAACTTCAACATAAGCAAAGGTCTTTTTCAACGCGATCCTGTTGTTTTGAATTCCTTCAGAACAGATTTAGATAAGAAGGGTAGAACGCTAAATCTTTGGTAAACTTGTATGCTACTCTAATAACTTTTATTTTTCAATTTATTTTTATATACATCGAACTTGAACAAGAAGGGCAGAGTTCTAAAACCCGGGCAGATTTCCAGTATAAATTTGTATTTTTATTTTTTTAATTATCTATAACATTGGTTGGAAACAATTCATTTGATCTTGTGCTAAAAATCGGTAGTTTTTCCTTACAAATTTGTATGCTCTTCCCACAATCCTTTAATGTTTAATTTTTTATATTTTTTATATTTTTATTTCTCCGTTTATTGATATATAATATATACTATATATATATATATTTATATATATATAGGCTGTAACTCTATGTACTTCAGTGTTCCTGGAGGATGTCATTAGACGAAAGAGCTTGAGCACCATTCTGTTTCCTTTCCTTCGTTGGTTTTAGTTCAACATATATATATATATATATATATATATATTAGTATAGCCGCAAAAGGTCAGAGTGCAAGAATGTTGTAATATTGCAAGAAATAATGATCAATGTTACAAAGTGGGTGGTGGTATGTTGCAAAGGGGGTGGGATATATTGCAAAGGGGGTGGGGCTATGCAATGAAGGGGGAGAGGGGAGGGATCTTCGGGGGGGGGGGGAGAATGAGGGGAGGGATCTTCGGGGGAGAAGGGAGGATGACCTCCCCCAAAGGGGTTACCTTAACCTAAGAGAGAAAGGAGAGAAGGAGGAGGGCTTTGGGGGACAAGGTGGGACGTCCTAACCCCCCAAAGGGAAACCTAACCTAAGTCTTAACCTAAAGACGGAAGGAGAGAGAGAGATCTTTATTCAATCGTTGTCATCATCAAACTGCCAGCTCTGAAGCGAGGCGGGTCTTATATAGAGGAGGGTTGAGATGCCAGATACCATTTTTTATTTTAATTGTACAGGTATACATTATTAGGGTGAGTTCCTAAACACCACCATTATTTTAATTCGTTACCAAAGCAAACGTACTTTCTGAAACCGAAATTGACAAAAATTGAATATGTTTATTAATTATTGTAAATAAATAGAATTTGCCTTCTACTGCACAAAAAATAATATAATACGGAACGTACAATCGTCAAAATAATAGTTCAGACGAAACACACACACACACACACACACACACACACACACACACACACACACTTGAACAACTTTCTCCTTACTTTATATATAGTCTATATATATAGAAAGAATCATATGAACTGTGTCTATTTAATTTTGTCATTCCTTATATATACAGGGTGAGTCAAAAGTAGCGCCCGATTTCTGTCAGTTGATTGTTTGTTTGCCATTTGTATTACAGTGTACAAGAAGGTAGAAATAAATGAATGACATGTTTATCTAACCATTTATTTGGGGGAAAATTATTACGGAACTGTACCAAGCTGTTTTACTTGCAATTTTCGAAGTGCCCTCCCTCATGATCGATGCACAATTGCAGCCGAGCAGGCACAGAGTGGCACACACGCCTGCAGAGTTCGATATCAATTTCCTCAAACTTTGCAGTGATTTGAGCCTTCAATTCCTGAATGGTACGAGGCTTTTCACGATAAACAAGGTCTTTCATGAGCCCCCAAAGAAAGAAATCTGGAGGTGTAAGGTCTGGGGAGCGTGCCGGCCACTCGATCGGACCGCGGCGGCCGATCCACTTTCCGGGAAAGTTTTCATCAAGCCACTGACGAACATGACGTCCATAATGAGGTGGAGCTCCATCTTGCTGGAAATAACAGTCCTGATCTTGTACCCTGGGCTAAAAGAAGGTTTGCAGCATATCCAGGTAAATTTCTGCAGTGACAGATCCCTCAAAGAAAAAGGGTCCAATTATCCCTAATGGAGATATGGCTGCCCAAACTGTCACACCAGGTAAATTTACCTCCTTCTCAACTGTCACTCTTGGGTTCTCCGCAGCCCAGTAGACACAATTGTGTCTGTTAATTGTGCCGTTAAGCTTAAAACATGCCTCATCTGACCACCAGATGTTGTCTAGCATTGTGTCCTCTTCATCAAGTTTAGCTAAGAACTCTTCGCAAAATTGAAGACGGCGGTCGTCATCTCCATCATGAAGGGCATGCAGTAAGCGTGGAATGTAAGGTTTCCATTTTTTCTGGTGAAGGATACGGATAACACTTGATTGGCTCACTTCCAACTCTGCAGATAAACGGCGAGTTGACTTTTGCGGACTTTGTTCCAGTCTCCTGATGGCTTCTTCAGCCTTAGCTACATTCGTTGCCGTTTTCGGACGACCGGACTTCTTTGCAGTGGCTACCGACCATGTTGCTTCAAATTTCTCGGCAATCAATCGTATGTTTCTTCCCTGGGGTGGGTTAATATCGAATTCCTGTGCCAAACGGCGTGCCGCCATCGTTGGTTGTTCATTACATTTGTAGTAATGTTTCACGGCCGCAATGCGTTGATTCATTGAAAGGTAATTCATGGTTCAATTTGGTGCAAATTCAGTAACTTTCCAAACTCTCAGCAATAACCTGCAAAACAAAAACAAAAACAAATAAACTAAGAAAATTAATAATCTGCAAGACAATTATTAACAACATGACTTCCCAGAAAGAATCTGACAGCCGAAAAAACAGAAATCGGGCGCTACTTTTGACTCACCCTGTATATAAACGGATTTTCACCTTAAAGTGAATTAATTATTAAAACAATATTAACATTAAAAAATTCACTAAACAATTGGCTTAGCAAAAGAAATCGTTCCACTAACATATTCTCAAATCTACACACACACACACACACACACACACACACACACACACAATTATTTTAAATAATTATTCTCTTACAAATACGTTTATTTAACATTGTGTTCAGACTACAGCGAGAGGAGGCAGGTAATGAGAATATCCAGCAAAAGGTCCAGCCCGAGGCCTTTTAAAACCACAAACTAGCGTGAAAGGAATTTATGTCAAAAACTTTCTCCCAAAGACACGCTTCGCACTCCAAGCGACTGTGCCTTGTAAATAAAAAATGTTTTATATTTTATCAACTTAGTTATTTTTATTTACATGTAATTTGTATATCATCTTAGTTATTGAAATGAATGAATAAAAAAAATGGATGGATATATTATTATTATTATTATTAATTATTATTATTATTATTAACTATTATTATTATTATTATTATTATTATTATACATTTTTCAAAATTAACACACACACACACACACACACACAAACACACACACAAACACACACAATATATATATATATATATATATATATATAGAATGGTACAAATTACAAAAGTAATAATAATTAACTTTCTCGCCGAATTGTTCGTTCTAACAATGGTCAAGCTTTTCACACCGCCTTAGACGCACAGTTTAACGTGGAAACTGAATACTCTTTTCTTTTTAAAAAAATACAAATAAAGGAATGGATATATTTATAATTTCTTTATTATAAAATCCTCTCGATTATATTAGTGATTATTGATCCGGGGATAGTGTTGCTGCAAAATGTGATATGACAAAGACAATGTAGATTTTTCTATGTAGTAATAATAATAATAATAATAATTAACCCTTTCTCACCGAATTGTTCGTTCTAACAATGGTCAAGCTTTTCACACCGCCTTAGACCCACAGATTAACGTGGAAACCGAATACTTAATCCGGCGGGAAAATGTCATCGCCCCGATCTCTCAACCGCCGCTAATCCACCAGTAGGATACCTAGGGTACCCATTTATCAGCCAACCAAGCAGAAATTCAATAACTAAATACAATTTTTCCAGACGCCTACGCGAGAAGTCAAACCGAATACATTAATTAATCAAAGTTGAAACTCAATTTAGTATGGCGGCAAAATACTAAAATATTGTTGTGGTCGATATTGCATAAAGGGGTAGGTTGGGGAAATCCAAGCATGGATGCAAATACTGACGTGGTAGAGACAGCATGGGGAGAAAAGTATGGATTGCAAATATTGTCGTGTTATAGACTATAAGGGGTAATACAAGCATTAAATCTAAGGAGAGAATATAATGACACCGTTAGTCGTCCAAAGCATGGACCCGTTATATCGGTGTTACGATTGGTACACAAATTAGACCCCGCCCAGTTACACTGGCAACAATCATTACGAACATCCTCTCAATCTTTTGAGCATTAAATCTACGGAGAGATATAAAGATGCCATTAGTCGTCCAAAGCATGGACCGTTATATCGGTGTTACGATTGGTACACAAACTTATCATAGCCCACCCAGTTACACTGCAACCAATCATTACGAACATCTGCTCTTGATCTTTTGGGGCGGAGCTTGGTGATTGTGCATATAAAAGGAAATATTTTTCAGTTGGGGTAACAGTAGCTATTTTCGCCAGTGAATAAACATTCCCTCTGCCAGTGAATAAACATTCCCTCCGCCATGGATCACGAACTTTACACTTTTCCGGATTTGTATCAAGAAGGTGACACTGCAGCATTGACTGCAATTAATCTTTTTAACGCGATTGACCGTGATGGATTATTTCCAACGCAAACCGTTGATGATATTTGCAATGACGCTCCTTACGATCCGACGCAAGGGACTACCATAGAAATGTAAGTGTCTATAATTTTTTTTTTTTTTTCAATTATTCACAAACTGTCAGAAAGATGATTTCATATATATGGAGGGATGTAGTATCTCGTCAAATACTTCATTTAGATACTCACCATTATGCTAAAATCGCAATTTTTTATGGCAATCTTTTGCATGTTTTTTTATAAATGTTATTCGGAATTACCTCTTAAATGAGCTTCTCTGAGCGGTTCTTCACAAGATATCTGTACATATGTTTTTATTAAAAAAGATTCAATATGAACATTATTCTTTCTCCTTTAAGGTCCGATGAGGATTTGACACGTGTTATACAATCTTTTGAAGAACCTCGTGTCATGGACCTGAATACGGAGGATATACCGAACAGTCAGCAATGAATGTCACATCGAAATAATGTAAGTGTTTTTCGATCTTTTTGGGGGAAGAGACAATATATTTTCATCAATTTATTAAATGAAAGAAATCAGTACAATAACCATCTTAAACTACAGAATATACAAACTAACGTTACAAATATACACAAAAAAAATTATACTATACAACGAGTACGCACAATTGGAAAACGGCTTTTTATCTGTCTGCATACCATTTCATCGTTTCGTTGAGTGTGACACGGGTCGAATAAATTTTAAAAATTTATAAATTCTTTACCACGTGACATATGCATGAGAAATGAAATGCAGTACATTCCACAAGTATTACTAAAATATCCTTGTAACGAAACGGGTTCCATACAACTTCGGGAATATGTAACTGAGCGAGAAATTTTACAATAACAGGGTCACTCCAGGGTTGAGTACCGAGTGAATCAAAATAGTACAGGCGGTGCCTATTTTTAAAATAGATTGCAAACCAATGAATCCCTTCATTACCGATGACATCTGTGTTCACAATAAGACTACCGCATTCTCGCGTACTTGGCAAACTCAATGTTTCATTCTTCGCAAACACGCCGATAAATTTGGAACGTGTGACTCGTTCACTATTCATTACTCTCTGAAGTGTATTAGCATCCATTTTAAAAGTCAGTGATAACGCTCCTAAATCTATCTACTTCTATTAGGGCTTGCGACTCGAGATATACTAGTACACTAATAGGCGTCTATAGGCTTGGTGAATTCCAACCTCACTGAGATGTTTCCGCTCTGTTGTGGACTTAAATGCGTATTTACGCTAGCAGATAAGTCAGGTGTAATGTCAAACGGATAAAGGTTAAATTGATCAATGAATTCTTTCTGCGTTACCCCATTACCGAGCTCATCACAATCACCTGCAATATGGGCAGATTACTATAGGCTCTCGCGCAAAGAGGTAACACAGCGTCTGATGAATAGTCCGTATCCAATGTTCCACCCAAAGCAATGCCATTAACGTATAGAGTTATATTTTTAAGTCCGAAATTCTCGAATTTAAAGGCACTCTTTTTATATTTTCCATTCACCGAAGCATGGTCCTGCATTCCGATTAATATCCTTTTAGGAAGATTTCCCAGGGCGATGTTTTCTATCTGCTTCGACGCCAACCCTGCAGGCACCGTATATAGTTTGATTTGTACTCTGTTAATAGGGTATTTCACTGTAGCGTTTAGTAAATTTTTCTCAATTTCTAGTTGTTTTGGTGAACTTAATTTCACTCGCGTACGCGGAGGTATGTCTCCATAATGTGAACCACAACGGGCTTTGCTCCCTTTCTTGATCAGCATCCAGATTTAAGCAGATCTCAGGACTCGTGCGGGTGAGCTTTATTTTCATATCCACCCCGTTCACAAGCAACTTCTCCTGGAAAGTGAAATCTGTGTGCAGACGTCCAAAACACTCGTATATCTTCTTTTTAGAATTTTTAAATTTGTCCTTTATACTACTTTCGTCTTTAGTTTGATAATATCCCTCGGCACTTAAAAAGGTAGCCTTCGCTTCTTTGGAAAAGTTGAGGACATTTTCCAGATAGGCTCGTAGATGATAGTATCCCGTGCCTGACGATATGTTGGCCTGATTTAAATATACGTCACACTGGTTGAATATGGAGTGCAGAAAGTTTGTTTCAGGGTATACAGCATATTTGTCATCGCAGTCCGTTCCATCAGAATGGGCTATACGTAGCTTAGCGTACATGTGCACACAGCTTGGATCAAAAAAGTAAGGGCCTGAGCTGGGTATCACGAATTCTATAGGAGCACTCGGGGAACTAATTGTGTTTAAAGGGTTAATTGTAATAAAGTCACTGTGCTCAATAGAAACTTGAGTTGGAGGCATCTCAAAAAGGGATAGCTCCGATTTACAGCATTGTGAACTACATGGGTGGATGAAGCGTGCCATGACGAGTTAGAAATAGTGCCTCCTCTCTCGACAAGTAGTAAACAAACTATGATTCATGAGATCAATGTCCTTAGCTTATATCAGTCAAAAAAGTGGTCAACCATAGGTTCATTCGCTTACAGCACTTCTTTTTTGATATCCTTTTACGTTTAATGCCACGTGATCCCTTCTTCCGGACAGCCTCTCTTCTTCCCCCACCACCACGCATTTTTCTCTTTGCATCTTTGATGATTTCGTCCCGTGTACGTTTAAATGTTTTTTTAGAGCTTCTTTAGGTTTAGCCCCAGCCAATATGTCTTCTGCAGTGTTAAGACCTGATTGTAGCGCTTTCCTTCCGAGGTATCTGGCACCCCTCTTCAGCAAAGGAACAGCCGTACGTAGTATGGATGAAAAAATGGACCCAAGTCCACTACCGCGCTGGTATCTCACCCCTCGATAGACGGTGAAAGGCTTTCTATCCATTATAACTCAGTGCGTCGAAAGTGTAGCTTCACTGTTAAGCTCCCGTTACCGAATGGGAAGTTTTCACCCTCAATCGTTCTTATATATATTGAGATATTGGTTATTAAATTAGTTGCGACATTCACATAATGGGGTCTGTCATATGTAATACTCAAACTCCTTCCTCTATGGTTGGGGATGTGGGCAATGCGCAGCAGGCGTGCCTGGGTATCCCCAACAAACTGGTGCTCCACTATATTACTGTAAATATAGCACATGTCTGGGGACTGAGAGCTTTCAGCAAATTTCTCCATCTTCAATTGAAACATTAAGCTGGACAAGTCACGTTGTGCCTCGTGAAATGTCTCTCTTTGGAAGGCTGCGCTATATCGGCCCTCAGCCGCAATTGTGAACAGCTCTTTATCTCTAATATTTTTACTAAGCGTTGATTTTAACCTCAATGTGCATGCGGGCGTGTCTATGTTTACGATTTCAAAAAGTAAATCGTTTGTCAGGTACGAATTTTCAAGACTCTTGTTTAAACCCTCCACAATATCCATGGCTGTATCATAATGCCCGATTCCTAACGAAACATTTATGCTATAGAACCGTCCCTCACCGCACAGGGTTGAGCGTACAGTATTGTCTAAGATTATGCCTAATTTTTCGCATTCATCGGTGCTTCTAAGGATCAGAAATATGACCTGTGCTTTTTCAAGAGTTAAAAATTTGGTGGTTAACTGGAGTTCACATATCCCCACCTCATACGAATCACGACCCAATTCAATGGGTCCATGGAGCTCTGTACAAAGTTGGCTAGTGTGTTGTTAGGGTGTACAGACAGGGACGAGGAGGACGGGAGTGTGACGTAGAAATGGTTAGGAGCCATGTTGCATACTATTTAAGCTTCATTATTGCATCAGCTTTTATATAGGTGTTGAAGCTTTCTGGGTACCCTAGCCATTTCACCAGGTACATTTTTCTCTTTCCTGAACCTTTGCTTCCTAAAATTTTCTCAATTTTAAACACATTTTTTCCTAAATTAAATGCCACTTTCTGCAACTCCTCGCGGTAAAAGCCTCCTGAGATTTCTTCCCCATTCAAATCTTCAACGTAATACATCATTATCTCACCTTTAGGTCTCATAGCCCTAACTTTAAAAATCTCACGTGTCCATCCTTGCTCAAAACCCTTTGCGAATTTATTTCCCGAACGCGACAGCCTTACATAATCATTGATTTTGAAACGCGCAGAGTGTGGTGGTGTTGGTGATCCATCTCTTCTCGGGAGCGTACCTCTTTCTAAAACTTCGTTAGGTGTTGTCCCAATCGTGCGATGGCGTGAGCGGTTGTAGGATGATGCCAATGATTCCAGAATGTCTAGAAATCTGTATGTGTTTTTATGTGTAAAATAGCGGTGCATGCGTTCCTTTATGGTACGTTGAACTCTTTCAGCTAAAGAAGCCTTATGTATAGAATTGGTTGTGTAATAGCTGATATTAAACTCTGTCAACATGTTCTGAAAAGCACGGCCTATAAATTCCTTCCCCATATCCGTACAAAAATAGCCAGGAACCCTGTTTTCTTTTAACATTAGCGTTTTGGTGGCTTTAGCAACTGTTTCAGGTGATTTATTTTTCAGAGGAACTAGCCACAGATATCTAGAGAATACATCTATTATGAATAGAATGTAACGGTAACCATCGTTATACACAGAATATCTTTGCATGTCTGTTAAATCTGCTTGCCAAATAGAATCAATCGAGGCAGCCGTTGTCTTGGCTGTTTTAAACCTTTTTCTCACCGGCTTATGAAGCGTATAAGTCCTGCTCCGCAAAAATCTCTCAACATCTTTTTTTCCTACTCCGTAAACACTTCTGTATAGTCTATCTACGCCGCCGTAGGAGGCTGGGTTAGAAATGTCATAATAACGTCTTCTTAATACGTTAGCCATTTGCGTATTTTAGAGGCACGTGGGTAGGTTTCGTTGTTTAACCTCTTCTTTCTCCTCTTCAAAGGTGTTACCGCCGGGGTGATGGCGTCTTCAATTGTGTCACGTGTGCATGTTCCAAGTCTTTTAACCTGTTCAGATTTCCTATCAACGTTTTGGGGACATTTATTTGTTGTAGTCTTGCTTTAATATGCTTCCATCCTGATGGTGAGGGCCTATCCCACTTTCTCACCAGATCATGGACAATGTCTACGATATTCGATCCCTGTACCTTTGATCCTTCCACAATGATCTCGCCTGTATCGGTCCATTGTATGGCTGGGTCCTCATTCAATAGATTATAAAGACTTAAACCTTTATTCCTCAATGTATGTGGGAGGGTGCTTTTTAATACATGCTCGATATGTTGTGTGGCCGATCCCTTAATCTTTGGTTGGTCAGCTGTATCGTCGGGTACAGGTCCTATGTCATCATGTCCATCGTTCCCTGTGCTGTGCCTAATAACCACAGGAATCTCTGTCGGGTTCTTATAATTTTCGTACTCGTGAAGAAATTTCTGCAGAGCTTCTTGGTATAAGATTCTTTTCTCATCAGGTGTTTTTTCACTGTTTAATAGGGCTAGCAATTCGCTTTCCATTCTTTTAAGTCTGCTTTTACGGGGATCTAGATCCGTGTCTGGATTCCTTTGCAGTGAAGCGTACACCTCGTGTGGAATCACTACCACTTTCTTCATTATATTAATCTAGTCAGTAAAGGACCCAAAACTGAAAATAAGATGGGGAGAAATGACCCTCCTGTTTGTACAATAATTCGTTTTTTCTTCGCTACAGTTTGACTTTTACGAGCGAGTGCGCGTATTATGTTCTTGTAACGGCGTAGGCGAGCCTTCTGAGGTGGTTTCATTGATACATTGCAATTTATAACGTTAAGACAGATTTCACAGATGCATTTTAAAAAGTCGGAGTCGATATTTTTAATAAACATCTGCTGCATTGCCCGGGGCAGTCGATGATAGATTTTTATTAATTCACGGTATTTCTTTAGTCTCTTTGTCATTCTGGAATATACACCGTTTCAGGCTCGTTTGGAAATATATTCGTTCTTAGAAGCACCCTAAACGTGTTTCGCGGATGAAGGTCGCAAAGCAAATATCCGTAACGCGTGCTTGTAGCTTCTTTATAAACTTCCAAAAACTCCTTACGCTGATTCGGGAACATTTGATTGGCTAATACCCCAATTTGTGATACATCTCTACGTTGTGCGAATAAGACTAGATATTGTGTATTTAACGACACATCGCGCATGTATCTATTTTTGAAAAATAGATTCTGATTGATGAAGAACACGCTTATGTTAAGATGGTGGGAGAATACTGTAAATGTCTCGGCAAACGTTTTATCCATCTCCAACATGAGATCGTCAATTACAATGACTGTATGTTCATTTCCCTTTAACGAATTAACGTCATATACACCTTTGTGGAACAAAATATCATCTTGGTACTCGTTGAACACTGATTGATACGTCGAATAGCACCATATAACTTTATGCACAAATTTTGAGAACATCTCTCCCTTTTCTTTAATGATTTTAAGCATAAACACAGTTTTACCACATCCTGTAGGTCCAGATATAATACATGTGGATGGGCTCGTGAATCTGAATTTTTCTACAGAGTCCATTTCTAACACGTCACACTCCTAAGTGGGTCATTTACAAAATATTACAAATTTTGAGTGCTGTTCCTTATATTTGTTTGTTTTCTTCTCCCACAGAACCGTGAATGACGATGAGGTACAGCACCCCATCATCGACATTACGGATGACCCCGACAGTGTAGTTGTGATCACAGAATCCTTCCCCGCGACGAACCTCACCAGCGACACCGGTAGCACGTTCAAAGCGGAGGTATGATGAAGAGTCCCCACGTCAGGTGTAAAGCGCGTCAGGGTGCTAGAACACCAGTAATAGAGCCCCAACCCTCAACGTCTTACGCAACAAGCCCCCCAACAGCACCTTCCGCCAATATATCCCCTTATTCATCCTCCACAGCAGCTCCCCGTTCTGTTGAGGCTGCAGTAATAGAGCCCCAACCCTCAACGTCTTACGACACAAGCCTCACAATAGTACCTTCCTCAAATATAGCGCCTGGTACAACCTCCACAGCAGCTCCCCGTCCTGTTGAGGATGGCATAACATTCGAGTTGGTGCGCACCGCAACCCCCACCCCGGCTTGACTAGAAATCGGTATATAGTCAGGGTTGATCCTAGATCCATGTATAGCAATGGTATTGAACACGGACTACGGCGCGTAGAGCGTGTTGTGGTTTGCCCTTCAGAACCGTGACGAACGTGAAGTCAGGACGAGGCTGTCCTTCGGATTCGGGTCAGATGACGATGTAGATGATTTTGGGTAGTAGTGCCATTCAGACGTTGACGGCTGAAGATGTAGAGTATATATTAGGACGTATAATGCAGGCTTCACAAAGTAGTATAGCCTTCAATATGGACACTTCACGATAAATATTGACCGTGTATTCCGTGTTGCGGGACATAGTGCCATACCGTATACTCTTAACTTCAATTCTCCTTATTTACCGAAAGCATATAAACGTCGATCGTGGTTGCGGCTTTATAGCAGTAGTCTTAGCTCGTATGTTTACTGTACTAAATACACAGGCCACAAAAATTTGGTTGCCTACGGTAGTGGAGCGTGCCCGTAAACTAGCTGTAGACTGTGAACTTGAGTTTGACTGTGCTATGGGTCCTGAAGAGCTGAGAAGGGTAGAAGCAGGAAATGAATGTTCGTATAGTTGTATTTGGACTGGATGATCGTCGTAGAACTGTGTATGTTTTTAAAAGCTGTGTGAGAGATCGTACAAGACCCCTACTTATTTTAGGATTGTCAGGGACAACGTATCTCCCCATCCGTAATATAAGGTGGCTTTACGCGAGTTATGACAAAAGTCGAAAATATGGGCGACATCATGATTGTGTAAGGGTGTCTCGAGTTTGCGGATGATATAGTGAAACATTGTAAAGATGTCACATGGTATGTGAACAGTGTAAAAGCCCAAATGTGAAAGCCGTGTAGTTGAAGCTGAGAAGAGGGTGTGATGTGTGTAGACGCACATTTTTCAATAATATGTTTTGAACTCCATAAATCAATTGGCACGTGCAGGAAAATGAGAATCTGTGAATGTGGTATGTTTCACATGATGGATAATTGGGGAAATTTCAGCATAAATGTATGAAATTCACTGTTCTACATGCCATGAGAATATAAGGCGGACGGAGTAAAACATGTGTGTTATATGAAAGATGCCAAGCCTAAAAACAACCCTTGTATAACTGTGTACTACGATATAGAAACATACACGAACGCTGAAACCAAAGAGGTTATTCCACATTTACTTGTGAGTCAGACTATCTGTGATGAGTGTATGGACATCGAGTGTGATGAGTGCCACAAATGTGGTAAACGGACAAACGTTTTTAAAACGAATGCCCACGATAGCCCTGTGAAACTCTTTGTGTCCTATATTGTCAAGTTGCGGACAAGTTAAAAAAATGACTGTGTATATTCTCGCCCATAACGGGGCAAAATTTGACACAGTTCCTTTATAAGGAGTTGCTTGAGCACGAATCCTCTGAGATATTTACAGGTGATCCCTTGAAAAGAGGCAACAAATTAATACAGATGCAGATAAGAGGCAATGTACAATTTAAAGACACTTTATTATTCACACCTTGTAAATTAGCAAAGCTACCCAAGGTGATGGGCGTAGCAGCTGAAGTTTCAAAAGGATATTTCCCTTACACATTCCTCACTAGCGAAACTTTAAATTACGTAGGTCTACCTCCACCCAAACATTACTTTAACTATGAATGTATGAGTACAGATGAACGTGAAGATTTTACCGATACTACAACAGTTTTAATGAACTAGTCCTTATAATATAGCTGATGAATGTGAGCGTTATTGCGTGAATGATGTGCGCGTGCTTAGAGTATGTTTCCAGGCCTTTAGAAGGATGTACATAGGCCGTTTCAAATGCGATCCGTTGCAAGTCGCAACCACCATCGCCTCATTATGTTTTACAGTGTTCAAGAATAACTTCATGCCTAAAGACACCTTAGCCATTATTCACAGAAACAATCCCCGCAGTTATGGGACAAGGCTATTTACTGGCTCATACACCTACATCAGCAGACAGGTGTATACATAAAGCATGCCCGCAACACGGGTGAAGTACCCATTAAGGTTAATGGCGTGTTTTTTGGGTTGATGGTCTAAGTGAAAACCGTGCCACTGGTGAGAAGACTGTGTACTCCTTTAACGGTTGCTGGTGGCACGGATGCCCCCGTCCTGAGTGTGGAATCGCAGGAGATATCCACGGTAGATCTCCTGCCGACTGTCTTGCGTGGACCCGCACCCGCGATCAACTTATAGGATCCCAGTTCACTCACAAAGTCTTGTGGGAACATGAGTATGATGCACGGATGGAGGCAGACGGACAGTTCCGTGAAGAAATAAACACGATCAAGCGTTCAATGGTGCTGGATCCTCTCAAATGCGGTGATAGCTTGTTCGGAGGGCGTACAAATCCCTTCAAGCTATACTTTCCGCCTACGGAGGGTGTGAAACTCCATTACTACGACTTCTGTTCTTTATACCCCTACGTGATGAAGAACAATCCGTACCCGTAGGTGCGCCTGAGAAACTGGTGGGACCTGACCTACCCTCCATCAACGATTTCAAGAAATTTGAACGGGTACTATTTCGGCCTTTCTTTCGTAGACGTACTCCCCCTCGCAATTTATGGATGCCGATCTTACCCGTCGTTATCGATCACAAGCTCATGTTTCCCTTGTGCGTGAAGTGCGCAAGAGAACAATGGTGATTGTGACCATACCCCACCAGCGTAAGATTAGAGGTGTATACACAAGTCCAGAGCTGGATCTAGCTTCGCCATGGTATAGCATATTGAAGATACATGAGGTGTGGAGGTTTCAGAAGCTACCCAACCTTTTCACGCCATATATAAACGCTTTTTTGAAAGATAAGGTCGAAGCATCAGGATATCCGCGAGGAGTTGATACCGAAGATGAAAAGTCGGCCTATATTCAACGTTACCGTGACCGTGAAGGTATACAGCTTGACCGATCCCAAATTGTAAAGAACCCTGGCAAGCGCTTTAGTGCAAAGTTGTGTCTAAACAGTCTTTGGGGAAAATTTGCACAGAATACCGGCAAAGGGAACGTTCATTTGGCAAAGTTATAGTGAAGTCTGGGATTATGCCAATGCTCCCGATAAAGAGGTCATGGAGATCATGAATGTAGGTAATACTTACATAATAAAGTACAACAATACCGAATTGGCCACAGATACCTCACGGGTTACAAACATACCTGTAGCCAGCTTCACAACGGCCTACGCACGCATCAAACTTTGGGGCTTATTGCATTCTCTTGGGCGGAGGGTATTGTACGCTGATACAGATAGTGTGATATTCACAGAGAGGGAGGGTGAATACATGCCTCCTATTGGTGAATTCCTCGGTGAGTTGACTGATGAGATCAAGGATGAGTATGGAGACACCGCATACGCCGACTCTTTTGTCTCAACAGGACCAAAAACTTATGGGGTACGGGTGAGGGTGGGGAGGATATGAAATATATCGTGAAGGCAAAGGGTATCACGCTCAACCATGCGAATCGGCGGGTCGTTAACTTTGAATCGTTGAAGGATCTAGTGTGTTTGGATGATGATGAGAGCGATCGGCCCCCCAACTAACTGTAGGCACCCACAATTTTCGGGCGCAGAAGCTGGGGGCGTGAAGGAACTTAGGGGTACAAAGGTGTGCCGTAACACCTATAGGAAACGTTACCAGTTACCTGGTACCTATGATACCGTACCCTTTGGATACCATAATCTTTGATGTGTCTATTGTTAACTTATTTATCACACGTATTTGTAAATATATATATGTCTTGAATATAATCTTTGATGTGTCTATTGTTAACTTATTTATTACACGTATTTGTAAATATTATAACTTGAATATTTCGTTTATTAAATAAATCGTGTTTCAATTAGCGTTTCACTTTCTCCTTTGTGTGTGTGTGTGTGTGTGTGTGTGCACAGGTGAAAGTTCTAAGCTCCGCCCACTGTAAGACCAGCAACGTGAGTCATGCTACTACCTGGGCTTCCCTGCGCGGTCAGTTGTTTGCAGTAAGCCCTGACTCAGACGTGTATTCTCCCGCGTAGACAGAAAATAGTAATGGCTACCTTTAATATTGCTTGTTCAACGTTTATGAAATGGTATTCTGCAAAGTGTCAAGATGTGGTGGATACTGAAAAACTCCCTATTCCCCTCCTTTGCCTCTTTTAAGACTACATTGAATCGTGCGAAGGAGCAAGATGTACAAATACTCTATGGCTATTCTGGTGAGAGCATTGTAGGCTTTCGTAGCACAGACGATGTATTGAAGTATGTTATAGACCTAAGCTTTATAAAGGCTCACATATACCGTGAAGTAAAAGAAACAACGCGTGCAGAAGAGAAGCAACGGATATGGATAGTGAGTCTTATTGATGGGTGGTGACAAGCGATATTATGTCATGTTACACCATACCGAGTACTCGTACCCTGCGACTGAGAATGTAAATCTCGTCATCATGGAGAATCTTAAGTATTTTTATCACTTATTATGTATATCATGATGAGGTTTGTAGTGAGGTTGTGGCTAATGCCCTGCGTGAGTTTTTAACAGACTTTAGAGACGAGTATCGCTTGTTAAACAAAAAGGAAAAATATGGGCATATGTTCCTCTCAAATAGTGCGCCGGAGTGTGAAGACGTTTAGTTTGTGGAAATGGTGAGTGGTAAAACAATAAAACCGTTATAAAATGTGTTTTGTTCGTGAAAATTACCCTGAAGGAAAATGCCTGGTGCGTATTCGGGAAGTGGGAGTGATAAAACATTAAAACCGAAATTAATTCTTGTATCGGAAAATTTCTCAAACACCTGCCCAATATAATGGGATACAACGATTCATGTTGGATCAGCGCCGTACACGTTTCATTAGATTATGGTGTGACTCGCTCCTCCCGTCGAACCGTCGCGTTGCATGTGCCTCATAGTTATCTCAGAGCTTGAACCGAGTGGACGTGCGCTCCTCGAATACGATGGAACTTCCTTTGAGCAGCATTCTCAACGCCGTGTACGATGTGTCCGTGACGAAGTCGTTGCGCGTGTTCAGGCGTAAATCCGGTATCGTTAACTATGTACTGGAAACGGATTGTAGACAAACAAACAAACAAACGGAATGTTGTTTATTTAAGTGTCGAGGAGATGAATAGAATCTTCGTGATAGTTGAGAAGTGGAGTGAAGATCGTTATAAAATTCCTACAGGTGTAGGTACAAGAAGAGAGCAGATTAGATGCACCCCTCATACGCCGTTGTATGTACGTTGTGTATAAATAACGATCGGCCATGCATTGATATACGGTTGATGTGGAAGAATGCTTCTGATAATAACGCTCTTGTTCCTACGCGAAACCGTTTCATCCTCGACAGAATGTTTGAAATCGTCGGATTCCGCAAGCTGAAGCCTATATTAGACGCGCGTGTTACGGATATGCTTTATTTTGATACGGTACTTGAATACGCATACACCGCTCTGCTCGATGGGTTTACCGAGTGTAGGGTTGAACAAGGTGAGAATGGTCTAGAACTGGAGGATTATTTAAAAAGTTTAGACTCTTTGAAATATCATGAACTTTGGTACAAAGCAATTGATCGGTACAGGGCTGAGCTCACCTACACCGTTCACCCTGAAGAACTATTTCTTTATATAACGAGCAGCTGTCGTAACGACTTAGAAGATTATTTCAATTGCGCTATGTTAGTGAAGAAGAGTTCACGATTGAAAAGCTCGCGTCGGTAGAAATAAACCCTCGATTGGAAAGGCGTGTTTATAAACTTGTGTTTAATAATGTGGCTAACGATGAACTCTTTGTGCGTGCTTTTGATTGTATTCTAGACGTATTTAAAGATAACTTACCAACCGGTTGTAAAGTGGGAACAAAAATAGTACTGAACGATATGAAGGCCCTTCATATCGAGTACAGATTTCCCTATACCTTAAGCGGTGAAATATTATTAAACCGCGTATACTGCGTAATGCAGAGCAATAATGATGTTATTGTAGACTCGATTACGTGTGTTTAGTGTATTGAAAAAAGTGAGTGTATTTATATATTTAACATATTTGTGTGTATATATATATATAAATATTTCTCCTCTACTGTTATATTGACGGTTATACGTTTTGTAGTCATTTTTATTTTGCGCGGTAGAAGATAAAGTGTATGTATTTATTTATTTAACATAATTGTGTGTGTATATTTCTGCTATATTGATGGTTATATTATTTCTTATTTTTTATTTTTGTTTTTTGATCATTCCAATGTATATTTATTTTCTATATATTTCCATAATATAATTGTGTGTATATATATATATTTCTCCTGTACTGTTATAGTGACGGATATATTTTTTGATTATATGCATATTCGTCGTTCATATTTCTTAAACTATTATTATTTTTAATTGATCATTCAAATGTATTTTTATTTTCTATATATTTATAATAAACATAATGATGTAATGTTGTTTTATTTAATTCTTTTGGTTGTAAACAATTATACCAAATGGCTGGTTACGCCTTCTAAACCTACTAGCGGAATTCTAAGTCAACTTTTAAGAATTAATTAAATAAATGGTACAATCTGGCAACTTAATAATGTATACCTGAACAATTAAAAACGGCAACTCATGTGAATTAAAATAAATGGTGGTATATTGCAACTCGCCCTAATAATGTATACCTGAACAGTTAAAATAAAAAGTGGTATCTGACAACTCCACCTGAACAATCCATTTACGCCTTCTAAGCCAACTGGCTGATTAGGAGTCTATAAGAGGACGGCGGGTCGGCTGAAGCGTTATTACGCACTTGGCAGGAGCCAGGTGAACAACTCTCTTCCTTTCTCTCCTTCTCCTGTCTTTCTCGTGGAGGATAACGCCGCCTCCAAGTCTCATGACCCCTTGTTGCACCTGCAACATCCCCCTACCCCGCTTTGCAGCATTGAGTTGTTGCATAACTCCCTCCCCCTTTGCAACATTGATAATTATATCTTGCAACATTCTTGCACTCTAACCTTTTTCGGCTATACTACTTACACACACACACACACATATATATATATATATATAGTTGCTTGTAGCCTGTGGTGAATGGACGTGTTGTTTTCCTCTCTCTATTTAACACCCAAATTAGAAGGAAATAATCTACTCGGCGGTTTATTCTGTTTGCACCCGAAAGTGTATAAAGTATCAGTGAATCCGTGCATATAAATTACAAAGTGAATTTCATTAAAATTAAGAAAGTGCAATACAGTTTACATAATTTATCACCAATTTTAACGTATATATTCAAAACGAAATACGGTTGGCATTCGAGAAAGTTTGAAACAAAGCAGGAAAAAGGTCACAAAACACAAAGGTCAGAAAACCCTCGAAATACCCTCGACCATCGAAAGGAAAGAAACAGGAATAAAAATAAAAATAAATAAAGAATTTGTGTGGGTATTTCTTCTTACGCTAATTAAGGAATATCATGGATATGGGTCAAAATTCTCACTTAATCTGTAATTTGTGCAATTTAGTAACAACGGAAAGCCTAGCGATTAGGTGTGATTTCTGCCAACGATTAAACGACTTTAACTGCATGAATTGGAATGATCGGGAAATAACTCTTGTCTCGAACGCGAAACAAGTCGTGGGGATCAAATTTCTAGTGGCGCATGTACACTAGGGTGGATCGATTTTACACTTTTTTCGATTTCCATATTCTAAATAGAGACAAAAACTTGCGCATGCATGAGAAAATAGCCTCTGCAAAATCTTAGCTTAATAGGTAATCATCTTCTGCCCCCGGCAGAGCGATGAAAATCATATTTTAGTAGTCAAAAACGTATTTTTCTTATAATTTTTAAAATATTTCAATGTGCATCAAAATTATTCCTAATAACTATAAAGTCGATGAAAAAGACCTCATATGATCGTTTTTCCAAGCGCGTTGTCCTACGTTAATATCTTTTGCCCCCGGCAACAACGTCAAATGTTGAAAAAATAGGTAATTTATATACATATTTTCAGATCGGCTCTTTGTCTTAAATAATGCATTTATATATTTCCCATAGCATTTATATCGTTGCTTAGGCATGAAATAACACACACGCAAAATTTTATGACTCTAGGCTAGGGTTTAAAGGTTATCTCTGGTGAGTGCTGCCAGCAGCAGCAGCCACTGACGCGCTAGTCGAAAGGGTGGAGCCATTCGTATGATTGAAATGAAACTACAAAGGCCAGTTCAGTGGATCATATGCCTATTACACGGTAATGAATTATCACTGCGACACCTCATTCAAGACTTGGACGGCAAAACAACTGGGCCAATGGGCTTTACTGGACCAGTTGGAAAACAACTGAACGACTGCGAAAAACTTCCAATTACAGAATTCGATGCCATTCCATCTCCCGACATTGACATAGATGATGCCGAGTTGAGCACTGACCAAAAATATTTGTTAGGCATCTACAGAGCAGTGTCGAGCGGTAGCTGCTCTTCAGCTCTCGCGGCTCGAAATCCAGGTAAGATGGCGCATTCCAGGTGGCTGACAACAGCAAATAGATTTCTGCGCCTCTATGTTTCAACCAGTGAACCCTCCAGCACCTTCAACGAAATTGTGCGATTCATTATGACAGTTTACGCACCAATTTGGTTTAAGATAAAGAAAAACTCGTTTCACTGAGGGCGCAAATTTTTTTTTCGAAATGATGCGTCTCTCTCAGACCATGCCTCAAAGATCTAAGACAATCGCCAACAAAGTCCCCAGTAGAAATTCTTTCTTTGCTCACCCAGAAAATATTTTGATCTCCATGCTACATGCCGATGAGCAACACATAAGAGAATTGGGATGGAGAAGAATATTAAAAGCACGATCAAAACAATCGCCAGCGGGGGAAATTCGAGCCTTCGCCATGCCTGAGCTGCTCTACGATAGTCAAAACTATTACGAAATGATCAACTGGCAAACGGCTGAGGTGACCGAACCCCCCGTTACAAAAACAATACCTGATACCCGAATAAAAGAGTTTGTTGAGACGGGAGACCAGCCTGATGGACTGATCCCACTATTCCCTTGTCATACTCAAGCGGTCGAGAGACTCATCAAATTAGTAACCGAAGCCTCTGCCTGTGTAAGTGGAATAGAAGAGAGGGACGGATTCATCCGCTCCCGTCTTCACTCCCGAACAAAAATTCCACGATTTGATTCTAAGAAAGATTACCGTATGTAAATCGACATGCAGCCAAAGGAAGGGTGGTTGGGGCTGGATAGGGTGGAACTCGACGTACAGCCACCTCCTCGTGGTGAGTTCTGGGTTGCTAATTTTATAAAATTAGCAAGCGAGGAGCTGTACTTAGTACTTATCGTACTTATAACATCGCATTAACGTAATTATAATCCACATTTAGACTTTTCTCGGGGACAGAAGATATTACTCTAGTCATAAAATTTTGCGTGTGTGTTATTTCATGCCTAAGCAACGATATAAATGCTATTGGAAATATATAAATGCATTATTTAAGACAAAGAGCCGATCTGAAAATATGTATATAAATTACCTATTTTTTCAACATTTGACGTTGTTGCCGGGGGCAAAAGATATTAACGTAGGACAACGCGCTTGGAAAAACGATCATATGAGGTCTTTTTCATCGACTTTATAGTTATTAGGAATAATTTTGATGCATATTGAAATATTTTAAAAATTATAAGAAAAATACGTTTTTGACTACTAAAATATGATTTTCATCGCTCTGCCGGGGGCAGAAGATGATTACCTATTAAGCTAAGATTTTGCAGAGGCTATTTTCTCATGCATGCGCAAGTTTTTGTCTCTATTAGAATATGGAAATCGAAAAAAATGTAAAATCGATCCACCCTAATTGTACACAGACCGTAAATTCTTTCGCGGTCTTTAAAGAAATGGAGATAGCAGACTCGAAAGTTACAAAAAAGAATGAAATAATGGGGACGCATGTGTCCGAAATGGTCCCAACGAAAAACAGGGTGGATGAGAGAGAGGACGAAATAACGATTAACAGCATAATAACGAACAACAATTTAATAACAAATAACGATATAAGCAATATAATACGGAAGGAAGACATAGATGAAAGGAAAGAAATAAGTAAAAGTGGCGGAGTAGACAAACGGTCCAACGAGCGAAATGATAAAAAGATAATAACTAAAAACGTAGCAAATAAACAACCAAAGAAAAATAATGATAATCCCAAAACTAAGAACTTGGAAAATAATAAGAAAGAAAGCAGAAGCGTAGAAAATATCGTATGCAAATACTACGCGAAAGGAAACTGCAGATATCGGGATGGGCAATGCATATATGCACATCCCACATAATGCAAAATGCATTACACAAGTGGATACTGCAAGTTTGATAAGAAACGCATGTTCCACCATCTTACGGTCTGCAACACTTATGAAAGATATGGGAGTTGAAATACGAAAAAAATGCCGATACCACCACCCTCAAAGGAACGCAACGAGGGAAAGAAAAACGAACATCAAAGAAGAGTGGCAATTTTTAGACGCAGCCAACACATTTCAACTGCTAAATACTCTCCAGCAATTACAAAACCAGCTGACAAATATAAATATAGAAATCCGAGAGCCGGACAGAAGGTACGAACAAAGACACTTCATGCGTTATCGGGACAACAGGTACCGACAAAGATAAAAAGAGGTAAATTCTCGGAGGACCACAAGGCAACGAAACCGGCACCCCCATTGGAAAACAAAGCGGAACCACCTGTATCCGAAAAAGAAAGAGAAAAAATAAAAATAATCCTAGCCAACATACAGGGCCTTAAATCAAACCAGTCCACGAACAAAGTTGCATACCTGAAAGGGCTCATGCAAGAAGCCGGAGCAGACTTTGCATGCCTCACGGAAACTCATCTAAAGGACTGCCAGGCGAATTGTGAAAATTGTGAGTCCTGTATTGACAAAAAAGAAATACAAATTGACAACTATAACATCCTCCGAGCCGACAGAACAGTGAGACGTAAAGGAGGATGTGCTATTTACACACGCGAAAGGCACATAGCAGAAATGGCTATAAGTACCTCAAACAACTACGTAGGATGTGTAGCAGCAAAAATTGAAAAATTAAATATGGTACTAATTGTAATGTACAGACCCCCAAACACACCAACCTCAAAATTTTCAGATTCCATTACAGAGGTAAGAAACTTAGTAAAAGATCTACACTCTCCAACCCCAAATATTTTTCTCTGTGGTGATTTTAATTTCCCATTCATGAAATATAAAAGGATAGGAAAAAATATATGTATACACCAGGACAAGGGGGGCACACGAGAAGACCAGGAGCAGGTAAAAATGCTACTAGCTTTAGCTGATGAATTTATGTTAACGCAAGAAATAACAGAAAACACAAGAAAAAACAACTGAGTAGATTTGGTATTCACAAACAACAGTAATCTAATTGATAATGTAGAAATATCCCCAACTATGATATCAGACCACAATATCATTGAAATAACAACTAATATAAAGGCAACAGGAAAGGAAAGAACACGCACAACAGAAAGAAGCAAATTCGAAATTTTTAATTTTCACTCCAAAGCTATAAACTGGGAAGATGTGACATCCAGCATGGAAGTAATAGATTGGAAAACCATTTTCGAGGCCAAGACAACGGAAGAGATGCTAATGACGTTAGAGGAGAAGACGCTAGAAATTGTGGAAAAACATGTCCCAAAGATACAACAAAGAGGAAAGAGAAGCAGGTTCGAAAGACAAAAGAGGGCATTGTTCCGAAAGAGAAAAAGAGTGACTGCAAAATTAAGTAATTGTAAAGATAACAACATCAGAAAAATATTAAATGATAAACTACAAAGTATCGATGTCGTCATACAGGAACAAATCGAGGAGCATACAGAAAAAGAAGAAGATGACGCTATAGAAGCGATAAAGGCTAACTCAAAGTACTTCTATAATTTCGCAAAAAGAAAGTCGAAAAATCAAGCGACTATCGGACATTTAAAAAATGAGAACAGGGATTTATCTGATGATCTAACAGAAGTATTTGAAATATTAAAAGCTCAGTATGAATCATCTTTCAGTATCCCAAAAACTGACAAATTGATATGCGATAGAAACGCGTTCTTTGAAGAAGAACCACAAGGGGAAAGTATAACTAGGCTGACCATATTTCCTTGAGACAAAAACGGGACATTGGGATGGCAAAAAAGGGACGGGGTTATGTAATATTCTGTATTCATGAAAAAGTAAGTACATAAACCGGGACAAAATTGACATTTTTTATTAAAACGACGGGACGGCCAGGAAATATAAAACAAACGGTACTGTCCCGTTCAAACGGTACGTATGGTCAGCCTAACTGTATAACGGATTTCGACTTTACGACGGATGATATTACACAAGCCATAGGGAAACTAAAAACACACTCAGCGGCAGGGCCGGATAAATGGAATGCCACACTGATCAAAAACTGCAAGAATGCAATCGCTGAGCCCCTATACTGGATATGGAGACGATCATTAGACACGGGAGAAATACCGGGCATCCTGAAGAGCGCGAACATAGTCCCAATATATAAAGGAGGAGATCGATCCGAGGCCAAAAACTATAGGCCAGTGTCGCTTACATCTCATCTCACTAAAATATTTGAAAGAATAGTTAGACAGAAAAACTATGACTTTTTGGAAACTCGGAAAAAATTCAATGATAACCAACACGGATTTCGATCAGGCAGATCATGCCTCTCACAACTAATGGAACACTACAACAACATTATTGATTCACTTGAAAGTAATGAAAACTATGATGTACTATACACAGACTTTGCTAAAGCGTTCGACAAGTGTGATCACGGAATCATAATACATAAACTGAAATATATGGGAATAACAGGAAAAGTCGGGAAATGGATATATAATTTCCTTAGTGAGCGGAGGCAAGTCGTTACAGTACAAGGAGTATCTTCATCAGAATCAGAGGTCCTCAGCTCGGTACCACAAGGAACAGTATTAGCTCCACTACTCTTCATAATCATGCTAACTGACATAGATGAGGACGTTACCAGAGACAGCACAGTAACATCCTTTGCGGATGACACAAACATCAGTAGAAAAATAAGAAACCCAGAAGACATAGGATCTCTACAAACCGACATAAACAAAATCTACAAGTGGACTGAAGACAACAATATGAAGTTTAACACCGAGAAATTTCAGCTATTACGGTACGGAAAAAGAGAAGACCTAAAGTCCAAGGAATATTATACCCCAAATGGACAGGAAATTCAGAGAAATTCCAGAGCAAAAGATTTAGGGGTTGTAATGACAGATGATGCGAAATTTGAAACACAAAATAAGATAGCAGTAAACAGAGCAAAGAGAATAACGGGTCAGATATTGAGAACCTTTAAACGAAGGGATAGGAATGTAATGATTCCTCTACTGAAAACCCTGATAATACCCAAATTGGAATACTGCTCGGTCCTAACATCCCCATATAAAAAAGAAGACATTAGACAGCTGGAGGGGATCCAAAGAAGCTTCACAGCCAAGATCAATGGGTGCAAAGAACTAAATTACTGGGAAAGGTTACGAGAACTAGACCTATATTCACTGGAAAGGAGAAGAGAGAGATACACCATTATTTACACTTGGAAAATAATGGAGAAACTAGTTTCTAATCTTACTCTGAATCCCATAATTCCCCAAACAACGGTGGAAAGTAGAAGCGGTAGACTGTGTTGTATTCCCAAATTGAAGGTGAGACAGGGAACATCCTTAACCCTGAAAGAAAATAGTTTTGTAGTGAGAGGACCAAAACTGTTTAATCAGTTGCCCAAAGACCTAAGGAACACGAAGGGAGTTGCAGTGGAAATCTTCAAAAGAAGACTAGACGCCTGGCTCAGAACAATCCCCGATGAGCCGGGCGTACCTGGCTATGTGAGGTGGAGAGCGCAAGAATCCAACTCACTACTTCACCAGGCCAACTCGAGAGGAGGGGCGACAAGCTTGACCTTCGCGAAATGAGAAGTCATCGCGCGGAACCTTTGTAAGGTTGTAAGGTAAGGTGTATATATATATATATATGATGTGCAAACCCACAGGGAAAAAGAAAAAATTATTCGAAGGCCTTTTCCGTATTCAGCAGTACACCTCGTCATTCCCTGGCGAGGTGTATTGCTGAATACACGAAAAGCCTTGGAATAAATTTTTCCTTTTTCCTTGTAAATTTGCCTCATATATATATATATATATATATATATATATATATATATATATATATATATATATATATATATATATATATATAAGTACAATCACCATACTGTATAAATAATATTAAAATAACCAAAATAAAAGAAATAAAAGTTTAAAATGACCTGAGCCTTTCGAAGGAAAACATTTATCCTTTGGGTCAAACTTAAAACTAATTAAAATGTAAAAGTTGGAGACGGATGGACGATTGGAGGCGCATGCGCGAGCTACGTGGTTGTTTCCTGAAATATCTTAAGAAATCTATTAAAATATGGATCATTGAGTAGAACATTGTTTAAATTATTATTTATGTCAAAATATCCTTTGTTATTATTAAAGTTTTCAGTGTTTTTTTATAATAAAGGACTTTGTTAATGTTCTCTTTTCCTCTTCAGAAGTAGTTAAAGAACAAACAAATGAGTTCTTAAATCTATAGGCTACCATGGTTATATTCAGCTCGATGTGAATGAATAGAAGTGATATTTCCTTCTTTAAAAATCATTTCTTTCACCAACATAAAATCAGTAATTACAATCACGACATTTTATTTTATATACTTCAGTGTTATTAGTGTTGTTCTCGAATTTAGGTTTTCGCAAAAGATTCTTGGTGGTGAAAGACACTCTGGAGACTATGTTAATATTTCTGGGAACATTGGTTCTTAATGTTTTGCAATCAAAGGGTAAATTCTGTGTGTTTTTAGTTTCGAATTTAGTATTCTGTTTAATGCCGTAGAATTTTTCTTTGCAATGTTAAAAGAATTAAGAATAAAATACTTTGGGTAACCTTAACTGGAGAAAAGAGTCAGTCAGATATTTAATTTCAGAGTCTAAAAATTGGGAACTATATATTTTTAAAGCTCTTAAAATCATACTGATTAAAATGCCTTTCTTTGTAGAGGAGAAATGTGATAAGAAACAATGGGTGTATGAATTTAAATGAGTGTCCTTTCTATGAACTGTAAAGGTCGGTCTATTTCATAATGATCTAATGATGCGAACATCAAAGAAAGATATTGGAGGGTTGTTTTCTATCTCCAAAGTAAATTGTATTGTAGATAAATACTGTTTAAATTGCGTAAAACAGCATCAGCATCAGTGTCATTAGGAAGAATAGGAAATATATCATCTACGTATCTGTACCAAACCACCGAAGGATCTAAAATTTGGTGAAGGAACTTATTCACAAAAGGCTCCATAAAAAAGCTTGCTTAAGATAGCTGAGAGGGGTGAACCCATGCTTAAACCCTCTTTCCGCTAGTTAAAGCATGGGTTCAGTTCAGCTTTAATTCTTTCATTTATATAATATTTTAGAATAAAAATTCTGGAAATTAAAATCCAACAGTTTCTGATCAACATTTTCTAGTAGGACAGGAGACTCGTGAGTTATACTCCTATTTCGTAAGATAATCATTGTCTCTACTTGAAAAAAGAACCCAAAGTCGAATCTTCAAACTTTAAATATATCCGGATCAACCCATATTAGTTTATGTTTGGTCCTTAGCGAAGTTAAAATAAGTTAGGTCTAGCTAAAATCACTTTCCAGGAACTGATCATTCGATCCCTTTTCTACTTTCTCAAAATGATGTCAAAAATATTTATTCAAAGTTTATAGTCTACGAAACTTCTAATAACATCTAGTAAACGTAGGTTAGGAAAAGTTAGGTTAAATTTTAGATAAGATCGAATTTGGTTAGGTTACATCAAATCACTTTACATTACGTTATCTTTGGTAGCGAAGGTCGAAACATTTGTCAAAATTTTTTTGTAAATTTCCCAACATCTCAAGAATTTGTCCCGTCTGTCAAAAGTTTTGTATTTCAAGATGATGGAACACCTTCAGAATGCTGATACTTATTTTTTCTTCAAAGAATAACATTTCCAATACAACAAAATCCATTGCAAAAGTTAAAATTTTTAGCTTTAACTCCTAAAGCAAGAATTTGATGGAGACAATAAAAAATTAGGATCACCTGAAGATCAGGGACCCCAGCCTTCTTTAGTTAGCTTTATAAGGCTAACTAACGAAAATATCACGACCTAACCTAACCAATTGTCAAGGGCGTACAGTTGACCTAACGATTGGTTAGGTTAGGTCGTGATATTTTCGTTAGTTAGCCTTATAAGGCTAACTAAAGAAGGCTGGGGGCCCTGATCTTCCCGTTATCCAAAAATTATTGTAATAAGAACTTAATGACAGCCTCAGACAGAATTTTTAAAGCAATATATATATAAAGGTGTATTAAGAATTCATTAAAAATATAAACAATTGAGGGAAAGATAACTTAAATATTGGAGACTCGCTATACAATCAAAGTTTCTCATATTTTTCTCGCTCTTTCTGTTTATCTTTCATCGTCATTATATTTAATTTCACTTTTATTTCAAAGATTTTTAAATTGTTTTTTTTTCTCGATTCGTTTTTCTTGTTTTTTTGTGTTTGCTTTTCCATTTCGTGTAATTCTGATCTTGCGTGATATTGGGGAAGGGGACTATTATTTTTAATAATAATAATAATAATAATAACAATAATAATAATAATAACAATAATAATAACAATAATAATAACAATAATAATAACAATAATAACATGAAAGTAAAGCACAAAATTGTATACATAAAATGGAAGGTAATTTTTTACTGTATGGAAAGGCGTAAAAATACAAATAGTTGAAAATAAAGGCAATAAAATAGATTCCTTTAAGTAGTGTCTATATACAGCGTCTCTTGCAGTCTCCATCTAACTCTTAAGGTAATCTCTAAGGGTCCATTTCGTATTCTACTTTGGTCCACACTTTCTACGAACGTCTTTTTTATTTTCACGATAAAAATCGTTGTATGTTCATTAAAAAAATGTAAACATAACTGTGTACGTTGTGATACGGGCGAAGGGCGAATGCCCGGAAAAACGCTCTCCCTCCATAGGGAAAAGAGAGCCAAAATCAAGGTCCAGGGTTTTCGAGATGCCTGGACACTGCGTTTGAAAGATTGGAGGTCATAGGCAGGGGGAAAGATGAACTGAAGAAGATTGTTGCAGAGTTGACCGGTTGAGTAGATGAAAGACTGAAAATACCGATTAACCCTTGCATTAGAGAGCTGGACAGAAAAGGAATGAGAATGTGTTGAAAGTCTGGTACTGCGTGCACTCTTAAAGGAGGCAAGCAGCTAGAGAGTTCAGAAGAGCAATATCCATTATAATAGCGATGTTAAAGAGAGAATGAGGCGATTTTGCTGCAAAGAGAGACGAACTGAAGACAGTCAGTAAGAGGCGAGGAATTGATGAGACGAAAAGCCTTTGATTCCATCCGGTCAAGTAGAGCTGTGAAGGTTGAGCCACCCCACACATCAGAAGCGAACTTCATACAGGGGCGGACAAGACCGCTGTACAGAGACAGCAACTGAGTCGGGGTAAAGAAACTGCGGAGGCGGTACAACACACCTAACTTCTTAGAAGTTGTTTTAGAAAGAGAGCATATGTGATCTCTCCACGAAAGATCACGAGAAAAGGAAACGCCAAGAATGTTAAAAAAAGAGGAAGGATTGAGTTGTGTACTGTTGAAGGTAAGGGAATAGTCGTGTGGAAGATTGTGACAAGTAGACAGATGAAGAAACTGAGTTTATGAAGCATTGAAAGCCACAAGGTTTTATCTGCCCCAGTCAGAGAAAGTAGAAAGATCAGAGGTCAGGTGCCACCGTCATAGCCGTCCTACGCGAAGTATGGAGGGACTGTTGAGAGGGACGATTTGTGAAGCTGGTGGAGAAGTGTAAGAATGGAATCATCGGCATTGGAGTAGGTAGGAGAGGAAGTGCGATTTAATATATCAATGATAAATAAAAGGAAAAGGTTTGGTGACAGGACAGAACCCTGAGGAACACTACTAATAATAGCTTTCAGAGAAGAACAGTGGCCATCTACAACCGCAGCTGTACGAGTAAATCGGCCAGAAAGGAAATTAGAGATGAAGGCACAGATAGAAGGATAGAAACCGAAGGAGGGCAGTTTGGAAATTAAAGATTTGTACCAGACTCTATCAAAAGCTCTTGATTTGTCTAACGCAGTAATAAAGGTTTCACCAAAATCCCGAAAGGAGGATGACCAAGAGTCAGAGAAATATGCAAGAGGACCAGCAATAGAGTGTCCCTTGCGGAACCCATACTGACAGACTGTGAGAAGAGAGGTGTTTGAGAATCTTCCTATTAAGGATAGATTAAAAAACTTTAGAAAAGTAAGAAATGTTTCGAGAGCGTCACTTTATCCTAATAACACTTATAATGACTGCTTTTTTTTTAATCAAATTTTTTTATTCAACGCATAAACTACTACAAATATTGTAAACAATCATAGGAATATTATATGAATACCTTGGTAATATCAAGAGCCTTATCAGAAGCTCAGAACGTTGTAACAATACTGAAGTTGTTCTTATGCATTATGTATCCTTTTGCTTATAGCGTATAAGCAACTCTGAGAATGGTTTCCGTTTATGGTCAAAATTTGAAATGTTCATGCTTATCTCGTTTTTTAGCGCTTATAAAAAATTAATGCTAAAATACGCAGAAACACGAATAGGACATGAGCGATATCCGACTCTAGGCTTTTAAGTTTTTCCTTGGTAGGTGTGGTTCCGATTCTACGTTCAACTTAGGTCCCCGTTCGTACCGAGTAGGATAAGTTAAAAAACGAAGTTGGATTAGTTTTCAGAGGCATGGTTACATATACCTGATTCTGAGTAGAATGAAAAAACGCCCGTATTATACTAAATAAATGATGAGATCCTGCAACAAATACAGTTTTCGAAAGAAACGCATAAATAGGTCTCAAGCGAAAGGTTGGAACGTTTTAAAATGCAGATCAGGCGAACATGCCTTATTTTCTTCTACATCTATAGAACGTAATTGAAAAAAAGGAAAAAGACATTAAATGTATTCATCTATTGTTAAAAACAGAGAAAATATTCTTTGACTTCTATAATGAAAAGGATTGAAGGAGAAAATGAGAGAATAAAAGAAAAGAAAAAGTAAATCCTCACACAAAGTGATGCTTATTTCCATTTAAATTAATGGCACTTTGTCTAGCTTACATGTATTTAGATTTTAAGAGAATGTAGGCTAGACGAAATGCAATTAATTTAAATGAAAATTTAAATGTTTTCAATTTTCTTTTGAGACAAACTCAATTATTACCGAATTATTTGCAAAGAACTTTAGATTTTGTCACTAAGTACGCCAAATATGTCGCGAGATATATTCATTTCCCTTCTTTTGATTACCCACAATGGCCAATTCTCGGCCTTCATTAAGCTTTTTTCATTATTCTTTTAAATTCTGGAATAAAATTTCAATGGTGCCTATATAGGACATTTGCGTATAGCGCGAGAAGCTGGCACTACCAAAATTTACTGCATGAATCGAGCTCCCAAGCGCGGATGGATACATTTTCGTTAAAATGCTTTTTTTTTATTAAATTTTCATATTTGTGCATTAGATTTGGTTTCGTATGTTACATAAATGTAGAATGAGTAAGGCTTCCTCGTCACTGCATCATTTCGGAATCATAATCATGAAAAACCAATCAGTAAATAATTCTAGAAATCAATTGAATTCGATAAACAAACGTACAAAATTGACATAGTTTTCAAAAAGATTTCGTAATAATTCTATTAATTACTCAATAAAGCAAACGAACATTAATTAAGTTTGATTTATAATTAGATTTTCATTCATTTACGTTTAATAGTTGATAAATTAATTAAAACTCTGAATGAAAACTATAAATAAAACCTTACTCAAAATTATTTTCTGAAGAGGCGAAGGAAATTCTTAATTAAGTTACTCTTCTTTGTTCCTCCCAGTTTGAAAGAGAAAAACCTCCCATTTGAAAATGTCAAACCGAATACGCCTTTGTGCGCGAGTAACTTTTTTTTTAAATATTAATTCAATACGATTGCTGGTATAAAGATTCGAAAGTTAGTTGTACTCATTGAACTAAATAAACGGAAAGATTTGAAATCATGTCACTATGTTATTATTCATAATCAAGGCTGTCTCGCGTATACAAAAAAATGCAACAATATTTATTGCTAAATAACTGATTACTAGCTAAGCGCAAGAATTAGAATTCTAGATGACATTGCTTCACTTTTGTTGTCGACGAAAGCTTAATTATGGCGTTACCTTTAGATGGTTTTATGTGATCTAGATTTTACTTATCGAAACTAGAATGAAATACGTTCAAAGTTATAATGAGAAAAAAACGAGACTTCACGGAGTCTAAAATTAAGAAACAAGCTCTTATATAAGTGGTTAAATTCGCTATCATACTGCGCCTATAAATATATTCAGTTTGATGGAAGTGAGTTCAGAAATGATATACATACTTAGTTATCCGTGACTGAGGGAGCGGTCTATGATCACAGATAACCCGATTTCACGGTTAATCCAGTATACACCGCTGGTGGGTGGGTGGTGCAGCCGCTGCTGCCCACCACCACACAGAGTATTATTCTATTACAGTATAATATGCAATTAAGTAATTTCTACTCGCCACAAAACGTGAAGATATGCGAAGCCACAAGTACAAGTGCGTACGCTATGAAGCGCGAAGCGACAATGACTGAGGCGCGTTGTGATGGGCTGGCGGGGGGGCGAGCTGCGGATGTAAACACCGCGCCAAATCACGGTTAACGCGTGTCGATATCACGGATAAGTGCAGACTGATCACAATTAGTAAATCACAGTTAACTCTATTCACGGTTAAATGGATCACAGATAACCGCGTGAGTACTGTGTTCGTTGAATATTCAGCGTATTTCACGGTTTTACATCTTTAATATAAAGCTACACATTCTAAAAAGAAAACACTTTGTGTCATGAAGAGAGGAAGTCTCAGATTTCTGTTAATTTTATTCCATGTTTAACATTCAAGCGTCAACAATGGCAGTTCTCAAGCTCATCTAAACTTACAATGTTTCACAGATCATACAAGTTTCTCGCCAAGGTTTTGAACACTTCTTCAGAAGACCACGTTAAATCACGACGAATCACGAGCTGAAATAATGCTGTTCCGAAACTTTCTGCCGAGGAACGCTAAGATAAGTTCATTTCTGAAGTTGTTGAAACAACTGTGTGCATATTTGCATGTACTCAGGCGCCTTTGTTGCAACTTTGGATGGGAAAAATAGTTTCTGAGTTGAAGAAGCCATCAAAGAAAGTAAACCGAGATATCGATGTCAAGCATGCGCCACATAAGCATTTTCTGTACAAACACTGACTTCTTGTGTATGTAGGCTTTGAGTGGTCGTTCAGCTGTCCAAAAACGATTGTTCTGCTTCTTTTCTTTTCTGTAATCAGGCTGAGGGAAGTTTCAACGGTGAACCAAAGAATGTTATTGACATTTGTGTCATACAATAAAATCTTCGCCCAAAGTATTTCTCTTTTTTTTTCCCTAATGATTACACATCTTATAACTATGAAGTTAAGAGGACGCGAGTGTAAATTCTGCCGGAACACACGCTTTGTCGTAGTCAATCTGGAAGATTGCATTCAAGCAATAGGCGTTGTAATGATTATTCTCCAACTTTTACAGCCACACATCCCCAATTCTCTCGCACAGCTCTACACTAAAAACTGTCCGCTGTGTCTACTAAATTTAGAACGAAAAGTAAAAACGGGATTACTGTAGATGTAGTCTGGAAAAATAAAGTATTTAAAATAGTAAACTGATAATAATATGGACAGTATTTGCTTCATATCTATAATAATAACTTAAGATTAATATACAGTATATTGTATTTCCATTATTAATCTATTTGTGCATTAATCATAATAATGAACGTGACTTACTGTATATATCATGTAATAATAAGCGTCAAATTATATAAAATAAATAGTTAAATTGACAGTATTATTTGTATTATTTTATTACTGTAACATAACAGAATTTGTAATATTGTATTATTGTAACATAACAGAAATTGAAATATTACAATATTTATTTTATAAGTAAATTTATAAATGTAGATAAATACAAAATAAATATTTTCACAATAATTTAACCATTTACGGTCAAACGACACAAATTGGTAACGCTTCAAATATACGCATTCATAATTCAACCCAACGAAAATATTTTCGTCGTTAAAAAAGGGTTAATTAATTAATGACTTCGCACTGCTTTAAGTTCATTCCCTATTTTTTATCTGTTAGTTCATTTGTGTATTTTAAATTAATTAATAATTTTCATACTTGACGTTTTATCTTTAATTAAGAGCCCAGTAAAGCCTAAAATTTAAGGGCTAAATTAAATAAAATAAATAGTCCAATTTGACAACTATTTATTTTATGTTAAAATTATTGTAACACCAAAATTGCAAAATTGTTAAATTGTATTTATTTTATAAATAAAAATGTATTCATTTATTAAAATATTATTCATTCAGTTGATGAAGCGAGTCTGTTCTTCACCAGTGTCGTCCTTTGAAACTAAAAAAAAAATACAAAAAATACACTTAACAAAGATTAAAGAAAACTTTTTTACTTCCAGTTTCAATTTACCTTCGACAGACAAAGTGCACTCTTTAAGCTTCATATTCAGAATACATTTAATCCTCTTTAAAACTGCGAGGGAAATAAAAACACAATTCCGAGCGCTCTCACCTATATGTTACAAGATTTTTAATTCTCAGCGTCTCTTTCAGATAGTTTTTAGATAGACGAAAGCCCTTGGAATTGTGTTTTCCTTTTTCTTCCGGGTTCTATTGCATATATATATATATATATATATATATATGTGTGTGTGTGTGTGTGTGTGTCCACATATACTTCTATATTTCTCTGACTGGTCATTCGTGAGCTTTGTTTTCGATATTTACTGGAGATTTTATCTTCAAATGCACACTTACTTACTCATTCACACACTTTCTCTTCTCGTGCCACACTAACCACACTTCTCTTCAACTATTATGTATCATCTTACAATATTTTCTTTAGAGAAATGCGGAAAATATTCCTCTCTTTCTGCCTCTGTAATTACGTTCTCCTTTCACAACTTTCTCGAACATCACCATCTCTCATCACCATTTTCATTCAAATCGCATCTTCCCAAGTCGCTCCTTTTAGCCCAGCTGTTCTCACTTTCTCTAACTTTCTCTCTCACTTATTCCAAACCAGAAGGCTCTCACATGCTTAATAAAGTAGATCACTATACAGTATACAGTCATAGCACCCGATGACGTCTTGCAAACCTCATCGGCTCTGTTCAAACTCGAGACTTATTTAAAAACTAGGAATTTCATGGCATCAGATAATCGTATCCTTAAACAATTATTATATACACACAGTATGTATATATATATTATAATAATGTAATATATAATATATATATATATATATATATATATATATATCTTTCCTGCATAAAAAATATATATATATATGTATATACGTATTGTCTATCTGGTAAACCTGGTAAAAGTTCCATGCGTCGATCTCTCTTCACACAAATGGCAAGCTGGTGGCCCCCAACCAGAGCTGGGCAATAAATACATTGAATGTATTTAAATACTAAATACTAAATACATGGGAGAAATGTATTTAAATACTAAATACTAAATACATTTTACGAATGTATTTAGATACTAAATACAAAATACATCAATTGTATTTAAATACATTTGTAAATACATTTTAAATACATACAAATTTTAATATATGCATTCACTAATTCCTGAGTAACAACAATATAAAATGCTTGATAAAGGATGAGTGTACAGATTCGTTGTAGCATTGCTTGCAGCAGAGACTTCGTGTTTACACAGCAAGCAGGTGCACTTTACCTTATTACCATCTTTAGATTTAATTTTAAAGTATTTTCCATCAAACAGAGGGTGCACTAAATTGTTATCTGCAGATATATCACTGTTTGATTCACCGGATTTGCTTGTTGAAGCCATGACACGCACACGATAAAGAAATCAACCGCTTTCGACTAAGAGTGGCACACAACTGATTGAACTGACACGTTGAAACATGAACCATGCTGTACTACACTGTCGATGCGTCGTACTGTGCTAGTACAGAACGTGTATTAAACCAGTAAAAGTATTTACATTTTTATATTTTGAGTATTTAAATACATTGTATTTAAATACTCATTAAAGTATTTAAATACTGTATTTAAATACATGAAAAACAATGTATTTATAAATACAGTTCTAAATACACAAATGTATTTAAATACGTATTTAAATACAAATGTATTTAAATACTGCCCAGCTCTGCCCCCAACTCTAGGCATAACCTGATGGAGGCGTGAGTTGCTCTCTTGCAATCTCCATCGTACATAGCCAGACACACTCAGGTCATCATCATATTGGTGTTGGCAAAACCCCCTCTTTACTCCGCATACAAAGCGTAGGTGTGAGGGAGAAGTTTGGCCAGGACACCTACCCGCAATAATAATAATAATAATAATAATAATAATAATAATAATAATATTTAATAATAAATCCGGGCGTGGCAAGCAGGCCTTTTCCGTTTGGTTGCGTGGAAAAAAAGGCGCTGACACACAGACACACACATATATATATAATAAAAATAATTACAATGCATTTGTGAAAGTAACTAAAATCGTAATGAAACGGAAAAGCCTCAAAATTCTCCTCTTTTTTATCCCAAAATTTTAATTTTGATTAAAGTTTCGATGATTGAGATGGGAAATGAAGTTCCTCACTATATTTTCGTTGAATTCTTATAAATCTGTTTACTCTCAATGATACAAGAATGTGGAACTTCTTTCTTTCACCAAATTGGATAAAAGAGGAATGTGTGAAATTAAATATAGAACATTTCCCCCTTTTCGGGGGCCCAAAACAAGGATTTTGATAGCTGAAGAAAAGAAAAATATATATGAAATATATGAAAAAGTGAAAAGCTATATATTCTCAAATGTTCTTAAATTTAAGAACAAATGAACACAAACACATACATACATGCGCACACAACACACACACACACACGTGTGTGTGTGTGTGTGTGCACGCATCTTCGCACAATCGAGGTACCGACTTTCTAAAATGCTTATATCTAAAAAACTAGTTAACCAAACTTAATTAAGCCTAACCTGACCTTATGTCATCGAACCGAGAAGGGCACGATAAGTTTTTTGAACGCAACTGAGGGCTTGAAGGGTCGTTTCTGTGAAGTTATTAAATAGTGAGGTACTCACTAATAATAAATAAATTATTAAACCTAACCAGGACCAACATCTTTTTTCAGACAGTAAAAATGTTTCTAGATTTTTTATATAAATTTTTGAAGGTGTTGAGGTACAAAAAGTGTTACCTCACAAAAATAAAATACCCCACTACATCTGTGAATGATTACACACGCGACCTCACTCACGCCCAGTTGCCTACACACACACACACACACACACACACACGAATATATATATATACACACTGTTTTGTTTGCAGTTAAAATGTATATATATGTACCGCATGAGAAAGTACCCCCTCAGGGCATTCACATTCGATTCCGCTCGTATGTAGGAGAATTACGACTTCTGACTGATCGGGGACCTTGGTGTAGTGGTTAGCATGTCCGACCGGCAAATGGATGATCCCGGGTTCGATTCCTGCGAGGTGCCTCATTTTTCATTTGTTCGTTCTCTCTCCTCATCTTGTGCGGACGCTCTTCTGCACAAGCGTCGTTCTTTACATTTATTATACTGTGTGTTGTTTGCAGTTAAAATGTATATATACACACACACATATATATATATACTGTGTGCGTGTATATATATATATATATATATATATAGAGAGAGAGAGAGAGAGAGAGAGAGATGTGTGTGTGTGCGCGTGTGTAAGCTGAATTGATTATATTTTATATATGATACTGAGTATGTTCAGTATATGTATTCTCGTATTACTTACAGTAACTATTTTATTGAAAATTATAACTGCAGACACATTGCAACATGTGCGACCAGTAATGAGTTTTGTCTCTAACCTAATAATCAGTCAGCAAGATCTGTAATCATTATTGTGGCATTATTGCACGAACGTAATTACAGATAATCTCTAACGATCGAAAATAATGGAAGTGACTCTCCATTTTGTACCTGAATGCGTGGATTCATTACAGTTTTCTCTTTATCATATCTAATCAGTAAAACGCATTCATAAATTTTATTTCCATTCATATGGACGCGGTTGTCTGTCATTTATTCATTCGTTATCACTACCTATCACTCATACTTCCTCGCGTAATGTCTCCATGTTTACAGTTCATTTCATACACTCCATATTTATTTCCCCACTCAGTCTTCTTTCCTAGAGTCATGCTGTCTTTTGTAGCGTAAACTTCTCCTTCTCACTTCCACATTTCATCGCGGCTATCTTTTATAGCACACGCGCGAGTCACGCGTTTATACCTCGACGATGAACTAATTTCTCTCATAGAAACTTCTCTCGATGCCCCGAAACCAAATAAATTCTTCTGAAACAATCTTCGTTGCATTCATTCCACGACGTCTTTGCCGTGTTTCGTCTTACATTCAATTTCCCGTCTATTCATTCGTGGCCTGTTATCAGCCGCCCAACAGTCAACGTAATTTAACCCATTTACAATCATCAGATAAGGAAATTTAATTTTTTCTTTGTTCATTTTAAAATAAGGAAGTAATTAACAAAAAACCTATTTGTAAGAAGTATTTTAATGCGGTTCTTGAACGAGTTAGAAATAAATTATTATTATTATTATTACTGTAATAAATGTGTCAATGTCTTTCAGGTATTCGCAGTTATACATAAAAACTATATGATTACACTCTTATCACAATGTTCCGATCCGATCGTACAGGATTTTCGCATTTTTCGATGGTAAGTTAAATATATCAAATTTATGTTTCTCTTTCCTTGGAATTTATATTTAGAAATTTGGAACAACCTATAAATTCTGGTAGACATGAATTGCACCAGTTACTAAATGTCTAATTAGTACACAGAGAGTATTAGTTCATTATTCATGATATGGACCGTTATTGGAGCTTTAATTTACTGCAAAAAGCCTTGCAGGAAATGGAATTGTATTGTGTTGTTACTGTGTACAGGAGAATAATAAATATAAATGCTTTAATAACAAAAGATGTTGCGTATAAAACCGGGTAGAGGTAATGTTAACTAGACTAGAGTATACTCTTAAAATTTTTTAAGTTGCGCTCGAATTACACATTTAAACGTAACTTTTACGTAACACCGAACTCAGCGAGCAGCCTTGGCGTAACTTTTTTAGTTTTAACATAAGTAAAACTCTTCTTCACCCTTTCGTTCCGTAACTTTGTTTTGTCAAAAAACTAAAACTGTTATCCGTTTGGTTCCGTAACAATCTTATAACTTTCTGTTGGTTTTTCTTCCTCTTAATTGAGTAACATAGACGTAACACAACAGAACAAAATCTTTATTTAGAAAAAGAATACAAGTAACGGAGCTTTACAATATTTTTCAATATTTTTCTGTATAATTTAGATATTTGATATGGCATTAATATCTTCGCAATATTTTAATTTGAACATCCATTTGAAAGCATGGAAACTTTTTAGACAAAATTAATGGGATTTAGTTTATTTATTACATAAAAGAAGTGAAAATGGCAAATAATAATAACAAATAACAATAAATATACTTACGCATCTTTCCCTATTGTTAACCCTATATACATGATAGCTTGTGTATCTGGTATATTAAAAAAGATAGTTATCATTTAACTAGGTTTCAGTTAATATAACGAACGTGAATTTATGCTGTATAATTTTACATTAGCTATCAAATTCGTCAAAGTGGTTTGGGAGACTGCGAACGTTTAAGTTTAAGAAAGACAGCTTCCCATTGTTGTATTTCTTGTTGTCTTACTGAGATGGAGTCGGGGTTGACTAAGTTTTCATATTTATTAATTTTATTTACAGTATTGAGAGTATTTCAGGTGTTGATCATGATGTGAAAATTAGGGTAATACGGGAATAGAAGTAATAACAGATAAGAAAAAATATATACAATATATATATATATATATATATATATATATTATGGAATTGAACTCAGAATGGTCCCCTGAGGCTCCTTCATATACACACAGACCGTGCATGAAACAAGAAACTCTTCTGGGAAAATCAAATCCACTATAGTCCGAATAAGTAATGGTAAATGACAAACACTATAGTTTTTTCTTTTTCATGATGTTAGCCCGACGTGGGCAACGGGTCACTCGCAAAGAGGCCCCAAAAATATAGCTTCCCTCACCAGCTATCTGCAAAGCAGATAGGATCCAGCTTTGGGACAGGATCTAGGGGTTACAGCTACACCTAGCCTACTATAGCCAGAACCTCAATATAAGCAAAATATTCGTTGCATTCGCGTCAGATTGAATACATCAAAGAAAAAGGGGTAACTATTGTATTTTTAGCCAGAAACGAAGCTGGATCCTATCTGCTTTGCAGATAGCTGGTGAGGGAAGCTATATTTTTGGGGGCCTCTTTGCGAGTGATCCATTGTCCACGTCAGGCTAACATCATGAAAAAGAAAAACTGTAGTGTCTGTCATTTACCATTACTTATTCGGGCTATGGTGGATTTAATTTTCCCAGAAGAGTTCCTTGTTCCATGCACGGTCTGTGAATATATATATATATATATAGAGAAGAGAGAGAGAGAGAGAGAATAAATAAAAAGCAGTTGTAGTGAAGTAAGAGCATAATGGTATATGTGTCCAGGGGCGTACACAGCATTTCTTAAAGGGGGGCACACACACACAATATATATATATATATATATATATATATATGTTATATTTGTGTGTGTGTGTGTGTGTGAGAGAGAGAGAGAGAGAGAGAGCTCAAAATTGATGATGATTGATTTGGAATCAAAATGAATTGCATCTTAGAAGGCTTCAGTTGTATTTTATTTCCAATTTATGGGCAAAGAATTAAATTTGCACAAATTAGTCGTACGTATAAAGACATATATAAACGTCCATAAGCCAGCAAAAATTGATTTTGAGTTTTGAGTTAATAACATGTCCTGGTAACCATAAAATAACTGAAATTCCATATAACATCAAGATTTTTTTGTGGGGAATGTTGCAAAGTTATCGATTTTTGAAAATTTCTTTTTCAGATATCTTTAATGAGAGTAGTAATAATTTTTACAATGGGGGGTCTATGCCCCGTATTCCCCCCCTTATGTACGCCACTCTATATATCCACAATGAAACTGTAGAATTGAAAGTTAGAAAATTATAGGATTATAAAAGCTTAAAATTAAAAATTATAGCATTATAAAATCTTAAAATTAACATGCTGAACACTATATGGGTTTTTCAGGCAAGTATAATCTATGACGTTGCATAACCTGCATAATACATAATATGCATAGCATAATATGTTACAAAACTGAGATTCTAATTCAAATAAAGTTACTGTAAATGTGTTTTCATGTGTACAGTATGTTTTGCAGTTAAATGTGATCATAAACTTGTGGTAGTGTTTCGGTACCTTGCAGAAGACAAATATAATGGTGCTTAAAGGGCTGTATGAAAAGTACGTTTGAATACTCATTACATGGTATGATTTTTTATAAGCAAAGAATCTATACTATAACTTTACTGTGAATTAAAATATCTTGCTCTGTCTGCGCATGCGCTTTGGTCTTGCTTAGGCCAATTCATAATTCAGGTGAAGAGGTCTAAGAGGAGCATGGATGATTACGTTTTAAAAATCAATTTAAAGCATGATTTATCATGGCCTACATTTTAAACAGTTGTCTTATATTACAAACTTTTCTCAGTGTTATGTAGAATGGTTTAGTAGTTGAACACATCACGTATAAAGTGATAAATACATATTTATATTTGGTAGCTTACAAATGTGAGTCTGAATTAATATTTAAGGACGTTCGGAGTTCAGTCCACTTAAGTCTGAAAATGTCTGAAGTGTTATTTTTAAATTTAATAATGAATTTTTCCGTATTGTTAAATGTTTTCTTTGTAAAATATATCTGTTTTCCAGAAATAAAGTTCTGAATTATAATTTTTTGTTTTTCGTTTACCTTCAGTTATATGTTGTGTGTTTTGGGGGTTGTTTAACTCTCTTCGTAACAGCTAAAGTCGTATGACATAGGGGACCTACAGCTTTACGTGGGATCCGAACCATGGGTTGCTATATCATCAAAATGCAAAGGACGGACGGCGGAAAATGTCTCCTCCTTCCCGTATTCCTTTGGGTAATGGAGATTTCATGGAGGAAAACCCACAAAACTTAAACCTTCAATCAGTAACCCCAAAGGAAGTCAAGACAGCGATAAAGAGTCAAAAACAAAAACTAAACAATTGGCACCAAAAGAAACATATAAATTGTGTCGTGATATCATTTCTGAACCGCTTGCTGCCCTCAATACTTATTTTCTTCAGACCGGATACCGCTCTAAATTTAAGGTGGCAGTTCGGAAATCCTTTCAAACTGCCATCATTATTAGTCTTGCCGACCATGTGAAAATCTTTGTGAAAATTATATACAAAAAATTAACTTTTCTCAAAGAAAAATATACTGTCATTATCATTTGAACTTGAAGGGAGAAAACTCTGAGGAAGCTGCCGTTATTACACTAAATGATGAGTTTTATAAAATATTAAACATAAAGAAACCCCCATTTGCTATTTTCGTAAAACCTTTGACCGAAAAGAAAGCACTGTCCTAACGCCAAAACTAGATAACTATGGAGTAACACGCTTATCATTAGACTGGTTGAAGTCCATTTTAAATAATAGAAATCAACACTTCATGCTCAGTAAACACAAACGAGACTTTCAGTCATTCACAGTCGGAGTATCACAAGGTTCAATATTTGGACCTGATCTGTTTGTAAATTATGTAGCTAATTTTAATAATTTCCACAATGTAACTAGTATTCATTGTGCAGATGACACAACAATCCTTATGTCTGATAACGACTTAGCTATAGGGTGTGTATAAAGTAACGCAAGTGAAGAAACAAATCTGATTTGAACTGGTCTTGATTTGAACACCTTATAAACTTTACTATCGAATATACAATTGTTATAAAGTACATGTAATAAATATTACTTGTCCATGTTCACTTGCGTTACTTTATACACACCCGGTATTTATAAGAAAGAAATAACTGAGCTCAGCTGTATTTATGTATGTCTACAAATGCAAATAAATTATAGATAATAAATTAACTAGTCTGACAAATGCGTCCTACAAAATGGCAAATCTTTTTGTGTGCAAAATAAGAAACCTTAAAAAGAAACCATAAAAGAATTTATCATTAAAAATTCTAAGCTAAAAAACAAAAAATATTTAACGGCAGCTTTTAACATGTACAGTGCTTACAATAAGTCTCGCGCCTCTGTCTCGTCCCAAGCTAGTCTGTTAGGTATAAAATGGGCGGTCCTTATGGCAGCGGAGGTGTGTTCGGATTGGTGCACATAATTGCTCTAACCCCATCAATGACGTCCACATTATCAGTGTGTCGATCACTCTATCTATTTATATATAGAAACATTCTGTATATAGATATATATAGAGTATGCAGGGGATAACGTGTCTCAGTTCCAGCTATGTTAGTTGTCTTACAATTAACAGTCCCAAGTGCAAGTTACGTTAACACCTCCACATAAACTACCCTGGACTAAAATAACATACGTGAAGCCTTTACCCACAAACCATTTAAAAGGTGTGATTTAAAAGCTCTCTGTGTGTGTCTCTCTCTCTGTCGCTCTCTCTGTGTGTGTGTCTCTCTCTGTCTCTGTCTCTCTCTGTCTCTCTCTGTCTCTCTCGCTCAGTCTGTCTGTCTGTCTCCCCGTGGTGAGTTCTGGGTGATTTGCAGTTCATACTCAGATCAGCGAGACGCTGCGTTCTTTGCTAGAAAGACTAGTTAGTGTAGGCGTTTCCTTGCGTTTTAGTAGATTTCGATCTGGTAGCGTCATCGTTACACAGACGGAGGTAGACATGCGAAATATGTATATATTTAAGTAGGTTCAGCTGACGATATGGCGAAAGCAGTTCCATCTGTTGGCGTTACCGCTACACAGATACATATTAACAAATTTTGAAACAATGAGCGCTATGCTTTGGTTGATGAAGTTTTTAGGCGTCGTAAAATACAAGGGGTAAAGGTAGGGCCCGCTTCGTAGGGCCGGTGGGATGGGCGCGTTGTGGAACTCATATGCGCAGTAACCTTCCCTTGCTGTGAGTTCTGGGTGATTTGCAGTTCATACTCAGATCAGTGAGACGCTGCGTTCTTTGCTAGAAAGACTAGTTAGTGTAGGCGTTTCCTTGCGTTTTAGTAGATTTCGATCTGGTAGCGTCATCGTTACACAGACGGAGATAGACATGCGAAATATGTATATTTTAAGTAGGTTCAGCTCACGATATGGCGAAAGCAGTTCCATCTGTTGGCGTTACCGCTACACAGATACATATTAACAAATTTTGAAACAATGAGCGCTATGCTTTGGTTGATGAAGTTTTAGGCGTCGTAAAATACAAGGAGTAAAGGTAGGGCCCGCTTCGTAGGGCCGGTGGGATGGGCGCGTTGTGATTGAAAACTGGCTGGAGAATAGGCGGCAGAGGGTTGTAATTAAAGGGGTTAGTTCGGGTTGGGCCTCGGTCACTAGTGGGGTTCCTCAGGGTTCCGTTTTGGGGCCACTGTTGTTTATCATTTACATAAATGATATCGACGGTGGCATCGTCAGTCGGATCGCCAAATTCGCTGATGACACCAAACTTGGGGCCAATGTTGGGACGCCCGAAGCGATCGAGGAACTGCGTGCAAACCTAGGTAGGATAGGAGAGTGGTCCGAAAAGTGGCAAATGCCGTTTAACTTGGGTAAATGCAAAGTGATGCACATTGGCTATGCCAATCCCAAGTCGGACTACTCAATGTTGGGGAGTAATATCGAGGCGACTGATTTGGAAAAGGACGGGTGTGCTAATTAGCACCGACCTTAAGTTTACCAAACAGTGCGTAGAGGTTGAAAAGAAAGCCCAGAAGCTGTTAGGTTATATCAGGAGGCAATTTCAGTTTCGGAACAAGGAGATTGTGCTCTCTCTGTACAATTCCCTGGTTCGGCCGCACCCGGAATATGCTGTGCAGTTTTGGTCGCCCACCCTCAGGAAAAATATTGAGAGGCTGGAGCGAGTGCAGGCGAGGGCCACAAAGTTAATCCCTTCCGTTAGGCATTTGGGCTACAATCGACGGTTACGCGCCCTGGACTTGTTTTCACTGGAAACTCGGAGGCTGCGCGGTCAACTGATCGAGGTTTTCAAGCTCTTACGCGGGTTCAACGATGTCGATTTTAGAAGCATGTTTAGTTTAAATGATAACCCAACTCGCAACAATGGTTGGAAGTTGGATTTGAAGCGGTTTAGGACTAGTGTGTGTGGGAATTACTTTACGTATAAGGTCTGTGACACGTGGAACAGGTTACTTCAGAAGTTATGAAAAGTTCCTCTGTGGATCATTTTAAGTAAAGGTTAGACCAAATCTTGCACACTATTTGAGGGTGTACAAAATTTCCCTGGCACCCGTTGTCATTGGTACCTCCTCGGTATGGGAGGTACTTCTTTTCCTTGTAACTCCTTGTAACTCCTTGTAACTCTCTCTCTCTCTCTCACCGCATGGCAATGTATCCATATAACGTTAATAATAACCGAAACTCGAGAAAATATATACTCTGCCTTCCGCTCTATCCCAAATCCTTTTCTCTTAGTAACCTCTTAATACAAACTAATCTATCATATTTTGCGACTTTTTAACTCTGGTGGGATTCAATTCCATTCCTATAGTGTAAGATACTTAAATTCATGTGTGTATTATGCCATATGATGTGCGTAATAAATAATCATTTTTAAATAGTTGGAGCGTTCAAGGTCATCTGTAGTAATCTATAGACTACCCCCTCAAGCCCACTCTCAACACTTAGATTCCCCTAAGACACAGGCGTCTTCAAGTAACATGAATGCGTAGAGATCTAAGGTGTTAGATTCCATATTATATAATTTATGTGCTAGGTTTAAGAACGCTGGCATTGAAGGATGGAAGGAAGGGACAGTAAAAGCGATAATAGGTTTAATGAAGGAAGTGGAATGAGGATGGAGGTAAGCGTTGCTATGTCGAAGAAAACGAGGTTGGGTGGGGAATTACGAAGGGAGGAGGAAAGGGAGGCAGAGATTATTAATCTAATTCTGCCACCATGTTCTCCTGATATGAATCCGATTGAAAACCTTTGGGCAATAATGATTAACGAATGGGAGCAACGCAATGAAAGAACATTTGAAGCACTTTTAGCTCACACGAGGAATAGTTGGGAGAGCTTACGTCGAACACCAAACATTGCCTACAATCTGGCCTCTTCTATGCCGCAACGATTGCAAGAAATTATTGATGCCGGAGGAAGCTATACGAAATACTGATGTTAAAGCCATGACGTAAATGTGTATCGAATATATATTTATGTTAATATAGAACTTTATTATATTTTTATGTTTGACATCTATAAAAGTATATATTGTGACCATGAAAGAACTTTACTTATCCTTAGTTAGAATCTTTTCTTGCAATGTCTACGCTCGTGGAGATGATAATATATGCATTGTTGAAACAAACTATGAGAAGGTAATAGTTTCAGGAAAAAAATAAAAACTGGCAACATCGAGGCCATCACATGTTTATGGGAATTGTCATATGATATGCTACCAATAAACTCTTATACACTACTATATACAGTATACTGTATTACGTAATAATTACGATGAACAAATCAAATGCAAATTTCTCTGATTCACGGCCCACCAGTCTTGCTTTAGACTAATGACTTTCATAAGATGGAATAGGTTACTACTTAAAACAATGGATAAACTATCTATTAGTGAGACGACCGTGACTTCCTCGAAATGCGAGCGCGTGAGAGGTTCACTGAGGAATTTGATCATTAGATTCTTCACGTAGGATATGTATCACAAACAATAATATTGACAACAATTCCCAACAATTACTTAATATCAATCATTCCATTTGAGCAAATAATTTAGACCTGCGTCAAAATAACGTAGGTGTCATGCCATGATTTGGGATATTTGCGGAATTAGTCGTTCTCTATAGTCTACAGTATATATTGAGACGGTATAATGTAATGCCCAGCTAATATTATGATGACTAGGATTGCTCCATAACCATCCCAACATCCCGAAACTTGGTCATTCTGCTTCTTAATCATTTGTATTTTAAACACTAAAATGTAGCAGAAGTGACGTAATAATGGACGTCATTGATGGGGTTAGAGCAACTATGTGCACCAATCCGAACACACCTCCGCTGCCATAAGGACCGCCCATTTTATACCTAACAGACTAGCTTGGGACGAGACAGAGGCGCGAGACTTATTGTAAGCACTGTACACTGAGACTAGAATGTTCAATATTGTTCATCAAGATGTGGGAAATTATTTCACCGAACAAGTGCCCTCAGGTGATGACAGCATTTTCATCAAACTTCGATGCTTGATCAAATACTTTTTGGGGAACTGATTCCTTGAAAATAGTTTAATCGAAGTGGTGGCGCCATCTATTACGTATTGTAATTTAATATTCAAAGAGTTCTCTATCCGCTATGATACATTTCTGGATTCTCTCTGTGAAACTCTTCATTGTTCTTCTGAACATATCGAGTGCGATCCCTTTCAGTTGTTCATCTATTCTGCGGCCAAGGGCATTCACATATGGATAGATGTTGTTGTTGTTGTTGGTGGTTAACCGATCACCCCACCCTGATCAAGCAAGCCGGCGGCAGGCAGGTAACCGATCGCCCTCTCCGGAGTGGACCAGAGGTTCAGCGCACTAGTGATGTTGTGTTATGTTATGTTCTATGTTGTGCTAGAGCAGTACAGTCTGTCATAATGTGTTCAATTGTTTGTGGTGTGTCATGGCACAGGTGGCAGGTGTCGTCTGTGGAGTTGTCTAGTCTGTGTTTATATGTCTGTAGGTTGGGGGTGATGTCCACATCGGAATCGTACTAAGTTAACTCGATCCGATCTGCTCAGGCTGGTCTCTAACCTGTCAATGGGTGGCGGCTTCGCACCTAGGACCGCATTCGGACCGAGTCGTGTCAGTGCTTTGTGTGTTAGGTGTGTGTGTGTGTGTGTGTATGTATGTATGTGTATTCTGTACTGTGTGATGTCTGTGGGGCGTGGTATGGAATGGAGTATTTGGTTATAATGTCCATCTGGTGTTATCTTAATGGTGCGAAGTGTTGGTGCATGATTGTACATGTAGTGGCAAGGGTGTTGTAGGTTAGTTGTCGCTGCTGCCATGAATTGTGCTCCCCTCATGTCTAAATGTTCCCTAACTTTCAATGTTTTTGTTTCTGTGTGCAGGTGTTCTATTGGTGTTGTTTGAGTACATCCTGTAATGATACGAAGTGCGTTGTTTTGGATTGTCTGTAAGGTGTTTTTGTGTGTGTTTGAGATAATGGGTGCCCAGCATGGGCTAGCATAGACCATAACTGAGAGAATATATTGTTTGCATATGAGTGATGTTGTTTCCTGCTGGTGTCCAAAGTTTGTGCCTGTTAGTACCCTAAGCGTGTTAAGTCTTGACGTACATTTGTTTTTAATGTCCTGAATGTGGTTTGCAAAAGATAATGTGATGTTGTATGTGACCCCAAGTATTTTGGTCCTGTGAGTGTGTGAAATATTGGTGTTGTTTAATGTAAGCTATGGAGTTATCTGGTGTTCTTTTGTGTTGCTTGTAAGCAAGGTGATGGTTGATTTTGTGGGCACTACTTTGAGTCTATTGTGTGTGAGCCAGTCTTGTATACTGTTTATGTATGTTTGTAGGTTATTTGTAGCGGTGTCGATGTTGTTGTGGGTGGATATTAGAGTGATGTCATCTGCATATGATAAGGTAAGCTTGTTATCTATGGGTGTTGGAATGTTATGCATGTATAAGTTGAACAGTGTTGGTGAGAGAACAGAGCCTTGAGGGACCCCGTTCGGAAAAAGCTTGTTTTTAGATGACTTGCCATTAAATGTGACATGTGAGTATCTTCCTGAAAGATAGTTGCTCAGCCACCTTTTAGTGTTATTGTGCATGTTTGTGTTGAGTATTTTGTTTATGAGAGGGAAGCGTGGGATAGCATCAAATGCTTTACTAATGTCTATTGTTGCTAATAGTGTACGTTGAGCTAGTCGTCTGGAGTTGATGCCATCCATGATGTGCTGCGTGAGGTTAGTGAGTAATGTCGTGGTTGAGTGGTGAGGTCTGAATGCATGTTGAGTAGGCGATAGTGGTATGCGTGGGTTGGTGATTTGTAAGATTAGTCTTTCTGTTACTTTGGAAGGTGTGCATAGTAAAGTAATGGGTCTATAGGAAGCTGGTTCTGTTGGATTTTTGTTTGGTTTGAGTAGTGTAATAATTTTACTTTGTTTCCATATGTGAGGAATAATACAGTGTTGGTATGAATATGTGCTGATGTTTGTAAGAGCAAGTATTCCCTGTGGGTCCAAGTGTTTAAGGTGTATGTTAGATATGTTGTCTGGTAGAGTAGCCTTCGAATTCTTAATGTTTTTGATGATCTTGGTGGTCTGGTCTGTATTGAAGGGTGTAATGGTCGTGTCGAGTCTGTAGGTTTTCTTGTATCTGGCTGTTTGTCTGTCTGCATGTTTCTGGTTGTTGTCTCTGTTGTAGTAATGCCCAGTTAAGAATATTAATTTTTGTTTAAGATTATAATGTTTAATATAAATCATTTACTAATAATTGTGAAATTGTTTGAAATTGTTTAAAATGGGAAGAGTTGGCAATCCTCGACAGAGGCCGACCGAGAGCGGACTACCTACAAGGGAGTGAGTCGTCTTCTCGGCAACGCGTTACGCGTAAGGTTGGCGTCATGTAACGTAAAGTTTAATTAATTGTTTGTGTTCCTCTCCGACGTAAAATGTTATCGTAAAATTCCGTACTCGCACCCCCCTAAATTACTTAAACCATTTTCGGAGTTAAATAAATAATAAAAAGTGTTAAAAGAGTGTTAATAAAAACTCCCCTTTGTTTTGTAACGGACTTTCATAGTCTGGGCTCGGCGTGGCTACCATGAATATAATTGTAAAGTAGTGTTGAAATGAGTAGAGAAAGCAGTGATAAATGAAATAAAGAGCCGATAGTAGAATAAATAAAGAAGAAAGAAATTAATAAAAACCGTTCACTATATTTGGTGGCTAGCGGCGGTCTTACATCATGTTTTGTATGAGGCTTACCCACGTGCTATTATTTCGATTAAAATTCTGCCGACCCGGTAAAATAGCCAATAGCGTTAATGAATATTTTATTTCGATTATTAAAATATGTAAATGCAAAGTTTACCCCGTTTGCAGGCAAATTTCGATTTTCATTCCTTAAAATTCATTATAAATGTAATTTCAAAATGGCGCCCATTGTTTTCCAAATTATTCTGAGTCACGTCGCTTCAAAATTTTTGCGCGTCAAAATTTGTTGTTTGAGATCGAGTCTAGACTCAAAACTTATTTTAGTCGTTACAGAGTCGGTAGAAAAACTTGTCCGACTCAATATTGCGAGTCATTATTACGTTAAATTTCGTTCATTAGGTCGGAGAGGACATAGTTTTGAAAATTTATCGTGCTGCCTGAGGACTCAATTTTTCTTTTTTTCGTCTCTTCCACTGTTATGCCTGTTCAGCTTACCTTTGTTTACTTTTTGTGTTTAAACTTTTGGAATTAGTGATAATTGTGATCAGAATAATGATAAATAAATAAATTTTATACGGTCCTGTCAAAATGTTTTAGCGAAAATTTGTACCGATTGTAAAACATTTCATGAACATGAAAAATTTTCTGGGTTTCATTAGCAGATTTTTTATTATATTTCGATTGGTTGTACATAAATTATAATGATAGGCTTATTTTAAATAATTGTTTGTATAGATTTACGGGCTTTTTGCTTCGCTCGCTTCGCGCTAAAATAGGATTACGTTACATTTTAAGGGACAATCGAAAAATAATCTTAAACATATTAATTTGTCAGATTATAGGATGGTGTTAGACTTTAAAATAAGCTAAATGAGTTTAACTGAAATAGAGAAATTGTGAAATTTTCTATAAATTTTGTTGATTTTTTTTTATATACTTAATTATACACTTACATATTAACTTATACATATATTAGTTATATATATAATTTTATATATTTATATACTCATAAAGTTTGGTAGGTAGGCTGATTATCTATTTTTTTTTCTCTCCATTTCTTTCGTTCATTTTCATGACAATTCCGACATATTTTGTAAAATGGCTATTGTATTGTACTAAAGAAAGATTTCTTGGTTTAACAAATAATCATAGGATTTTTCTTTAATAAGCACAAATGTTATGCATTAAATTCTAAATTGTTCTTTCCGCGCATAACATTGAATTTATTAATTATAGGTCTAAAATTGCGGCGGTACAAATATTTTATGAAATTTGGATATTATAATTTTTTTTTTCGAATTACAGAAATTTGCGTAGAAAGTTTTCATATTGGTTCTTTGTTTTATAGATTCATTTAATTTTATTTTTACAGGTAGGCCGATTTTTATTTTTCTTTCCAGTTCAATGACAATGGTAAAATTTTTATTGGGAATTTAGAGTGTATTCTAAAAAGGATGTTTTGATTTGATATTTTAATTTGGGTATTAGAAATGAAAAATGTCCTTTTTTTTTAGTTCGAGCGTTTGCATAGAAAAAATTACCAAATTGTCAGGATATAATGCAGTTTCATTCGGTTAGGGATATTTGTATAGAGGTTCGCTTACACACAAAGCGACCGCTCTTAATTATGCAATGTTTTGTTTTTGTTTACAGTAGGTTACGTGCAGTTTTGAGTGCATATTATCTATTCTTATTTAGTATAACTATGCAAATTTTTAGTTTCACTTGGAAACGATAAATTACTGGGATTTTTGTGATTTGCAAACCATACTGGGGTTTCTGTTGAAGGAGAGAGTTATCTCTCAGATGTAATTTGCGAATTGCGAGTTCAATTCATATGAAATTTGACGTTTCAAGTTGGAATTACTGTATTAAAATAATTTTTGGTAGTAATATTTAAATTTTTTTTTACTTTTTAATAACTGTTTTGGAAAATTATTATTGTTTAAACCTTCAGTCGGAGTTAACTAATGCATTTGAAACATTGGCTCAAGTGTACATTCGGAAATGGAGCCTTCTAGATAGCCAGTAACGTTTTTGTGGCGTCTTTGTGTGCTCCTCCTCAAAGGGCAAGAGGGTTCATGATTGTCAGAGAATGGATGACATGAAGTTTCTGGGGTTCATTTTGTCTTTTGTATTTAAAAGTATTGATGTGATTTCTGACGATAGTTTGAACAATAATATTTCTTAAATTATACTAACAGTTACTATGTATGGGCGCTTTTATATTTATACTGTACAATTTTGTTTCGTGCGTTTTATGACCTTGTTTATCTTCTCCGCTGAAACTGCCATAAGTGACCTTATTGGCAGCTAGAGGTGATTAAATTTTTGCGAAATTTTTAGCTTTGCGTAGTGATTAACTAGAATGTTAGCTTGTTGTGTATATGTTGGGATACTATTTTGGCTGCGACAGATAGCCGCGTGACAGGTGTGAATGCCGCTGTTAGAGTGGGTAATGCTGTTTATAGTCTTGTATAGCCTGGATGTATCTGTGGAGTGGTTTAGTGTTGTTATGAATTCCCTAAATGTTTCTGTTTGTTTTTCTTTGAGTTTGTTGTTTATTTATGTGTTGAGCTGTTGTATCTGCTGTTTTATGGCTTGTGTGTGTGGTGTTTGTGTGTTACATTTGAGGTTGTTACGTTGCCTTATGAGGTGGGCTATTTCTCTAGTGTAATTTGGGTTGTATTTCCTAAAGTTGTCCTTGGGTGCGTATTTGTTTGCATTATTGATGATATGATTAAATGTCTTGAGTGTTGTATTGATGTTTATGATGGGTGTGCTGTTTAATGTGGTGAATTGTTCCTCAGTCTGTATTTTGAACTGTTCCCAATCAGCTTTCTTGCAATTTCTGTAAGTGTGCCTAAGGCTGTTGGGGGCAGAGTGTAGAACGTGTTGTAATGATGATGGGCAGGTGGTCTGATGACAGTTGTTTTTCTGTTCTGCAGTGTGTATGTGTTGCTAGTGAGGGGGAACAGAACGTTATGTCTGGGGAGGAGTTTGAGTATCCTGCTTGATGTGGTATGTGTGTATGTTCTTCTGTATTGTTAAGAATGAAAAGGCTGTTTAGTTGTGTGGCTATGTTAGCGCCTCTGGTGTTGCTTTGGTTGATATGGATAGATGAAACCAGGAGTGTAGAGTTTGTCACGCAAATAAGCCCAAGCCAGAAATCACATGGGGTTAAATCAGGTGATCTGGATGGCAACTCGATGGGACCTCGCCGCCCAAGCCATCTTCCTTCAAGGTTCGTATCCAGAATCTCACGGGCTGTTGCAGAGTAATGTGGCGGCGCTCCATCATGTTGATAAAGCAAATTCCTGCCAACGCTATTAGTAAATTGTGGCAAAACTTTGTCTCTCAACTGTCAGTACCTGGCAATAACGTTTTCCATCCATCGTATCTCTCGATATGTCAAAGGAAACGAGTCTTGAATAACCAATGCACGCCAAAACTGTTAGTGTAGCCGTTTTAACGGGTTTGCCCAATCGTATTTTCCGAGTTTTTTTCGCCCAGTAGTAAACGTTGTGTTTGTTTCCTTTACCCGTTAAACCGAAGACACATTCATCTGAAAATTTGATCTTTCGAAGGAAATCTGGATCACTGTTGAACTTTTGTCTCATGGTTTCAGCAAACTGCAGCCGTTGAGCAGAATCATCGTCGTATATGAGCTGAGAGTAAATAGGTGATTTCAATATTCTGGCTACTGAAAATTTGGAAAAACCCAATTCTGTGCGACTTTTCTCGTTCAAGTTATTTGATTGACTTGAAAACTGACCAGGATTATTGTGTTTGTTGTTGTCTCCTATCGCCGTTACTGGCCTTCCGCTTCTTGGACGATCTTTTACCAGGTTTCCTGTTTCCAAATGTTTGAGATTCCAGTATCGAAGAGTGGTTGCATTTGGTTGTGGTTTATATTTTTCTTGATATAAACGTAAACTTTCTTCACAATTATAATAAGAAATAGCCCACGATACAAGATACAATTTTTCTTCATTGCTGTATTCCATCTTTACTGACATGGCGGTGACTGTGGCTAGGGCCTAGGGCCTTCCTGTTCTGGCTTAGGGTCATTCCTGGCCTTGTATAGTTGCTTTTAAAAGTATCGCATACACTGCAGTGATATTTGAATTTATTTATTATTAAAAAATTATTTGTATGTATAAAATCCTTAGACCTTTCTCCCACCCTGTATACTCTTTCGAATTGGTCTCACAACACATATTTTAATATGTATGCCGTTTCTGCTTATATATATATATATATATATATATATATATATATATATATATATATATATACAGGGTGGGCCGTAAGTTTCCATACATAGGAAAAATTAAACGTTTGTTTTTATGTTTCAGATACCCTAAGAATATGCGTTTGACGTAAGATCTTGTTTACTGATGAAGCAAATTTTTACGTCAATGGCGAGGTTAATCGGCAAAACATACGTTATTGGAGTAATGCTAACCCTAACTGGCTGAGTCCGACGAAGATGCAAGGTGCCGGTAAAGTGATGGTGTGGGCCGGGATATGGGGTGACAGAATTATTGGACCAATTTTTGTCAGTGGAAATCTTAATGCCGAAAGGTATCTTAACATGTTGCAAGAAGAGATTTTCCCATCCCTGCTAAACGAGGAAGGTAAATTCCCAGTTTACTTCCAGCAAGATGGAGCTCCACCTCATTATGGTCTTCACGTGCGTCGGTATTTGGATCAGCAGCAGTTTCCGGATGCTTGGATTGGTCGGCGTGGTCCTGTGGAGTGGCCTCCCAGATCCCCAGATCTCACCCCCCTTGATTTCTATCTTTGGGGGCACTTGAAGGCCATGGTGTATCAGGAAAAGATACGAGACATAAATCATCTAAAGGAACGTATCACCAACGCCATTACAAGCATAACGTCAACTGTGCTAATGCGTGTTCATCAACAGTGGGGAACACGTATTGAAATGTGTTTTCAAAACAATGGCAACCATGTAGAGCATATTATATAAATAAAAATGGTTGTCCATAAAAAAATGTTTTTTTTTCCTATGTATGGAAACTTACGGCCCACCCTGTATATATATATATATATATATATATATATATATATATATATATATATATATATATATATATATATATATATATACTGTTTTAACTTTGAATTTTTAACGCCATTTTTGCGGGGGAGTTTTATTATTCTTGTCCTATTCTTTTTAAGGTTTCTTATTATGCACACAAAAATGTTTTGCCTTTTGCACGACACATTTTTCAGATTAGTGCATGGATTTTGTAAGCAACACCTTTTTTATTTAAACACAAATTTTGCCAAAAATTTGCGTTTATCTTACCCCTTTTTAAGCACATTTTGAGTGCAGCCTCACAAATTTGGCCTCACTGGATTTGGATGTGAAACTCAAAATTTTTATGGATGTAGTATTTTTGTAAATTTATGGACTGACTTGCTTTTCCTCGATTTCACAAAAGAGTATAAAATTTTGTACAAACCACATAAACTTTGCTTTAAACTTTTTTGTAGTGAATCACTTTATTCGATGTTTAACATCAGATTATTCGCGACAACGTTCTCTATCTTTTGGTGTAAAGTGCGTGTGGTATAGTTTCTTCTGAAAAAAGTGTTTGCCTTCAGAAGAGCCATTCGCGAAATGCGAGTCGGGGTCAAAAAAGATTTTTCCACGCAAGGTAGTGCATCATCGATGCATTTATAGTTTAAATGGAAGTATAGAAAGTTAAATATCTTTTCACATACAGTAGAGCATCATTCCGCCCATACGCCCATTTCAGGGTACGAGCAGCTCTGAGCAACATTGCCAAGCAAATAGGCGGTCAAAGTATTATGTATGTGTTAGTATAGTAAAAAGAATATCCATATTTGTATTCAATCTATTACAATTTTCGTTCATTTTTATTGCAGACACCTCCAGTTATTATAAGTCCTGGCGCATGATTATTCAGGAGCAAGATGCACAGCAAACTTGTGTTTCCTCCCTAAGGTAGCACAAATTTACCCGCATTAATCACATTCATACTCGTATTACCTCAGGTTTGCTTCACAAAAACTTAACAAAAAAAACGGCAAGTATCTGCACTCACAAACCGTCCGTATACAGGCCTGTATTTAGTTTAGAATAATATTTTTTATTTATCTGTAGACTCAATACGAGAAAATATTGTATTTGTAAACTCAAACGGAATAGAATTTAAAGAACTCTTTGTCTCCAGGTGGAATAACCTCCCAAAAAACCAAACCTAGAATAAAATTCGGAAACCTTTAATCACTTACCTTTTTTCTTTATTTTACATTTATGATTTCGATATTTCTCCATTATACCTCTTTATAATCCAGTTTACTCTTCCCGTCATTATTACTGCGAGTATCATTGAGTTTCCCCCACCACTAGTTGTGTTATTACCAATACCATCATAATTATTATTATTATTATCTTTATCAATATTGTTATTATACAGGGTGAGTCAAAAGTCTCCATACATAGGCAAAATGGTCATGATAAATAAATGATTATTTATTTTTCATTTTTTGCAGGTGATGTGCTGAGATGCCTTTGTCCCAAGAAGAGCGTATAGAGATCATTCTTCTGGCAAGATCAGGAAGCTGTCGCAAGGTTGCCGAGGATTTTAACAGGAGACACGCCCCCCCCCGGCACGCACATCACACACGACACCGTTGCCAAACTCATTGAGAAGTTCAAGAAGACTGGAAGTGTTGCAGACCAACCGAGAAGTGGCCGTCCACGAACAGCCACCGATGAAGGCACAGCGACCATGGTGCTGGCAGAGTTCGCAAAGAGTCCCCAAAAAAGCACTCGACGGATGTCTGCAGAATGCGGTGTCAGCCAAAGGAGTATCGTCCGCATTATGAAAGAGAACAGATGGCATCCATACAAAATGCAAATGTTGCAGTATCTTAGCGAAGACGACCCGGACAGGCGGCTGGAATTCTGTGAATGGGCAAGAACAAAAGTGGACGAAGACACGGAGTTCTGGGCTGGCATCCTGTTTTCAGATGAAGCCAACTCTTTTATGTTCATGGAGAGGTTAATCGTCAAAACGTACGTTATTGGAGTGATGACAACCCGCACTGGATGAGTCCCTCAAAGACGCAAGGCGCTGGAAAAGTGATGGTGTGGTGCGGGATATGGAGCAACACAATTGTTGGCCCTTTTTTCATTGACACCAATCTGAATGCCGAAATGTATCTAAACATGCTGCAAGACACAGTCATGCCGTCCCTGCTGAACGAGGACGGGGGATTTCTAGCGTACTTTCAGCAAGACGGGGCGCCACCCCATTACGGTATCTGCCTGCGCCAGTGGCTGAATCAGCAGTTTCTGGGTCACTGGATTGGCTGCCGTGGCCCCGTGGAGTAGCCTCCGAGGTCCCCAGACCTCACCCCCCCTTGATTTTTACTTGTGGGGGGTACTTGAAGGCCATGGTGTACCAGGTGAAAATACAAAACACGGACCACCTAAAGGAACGCATTCGTGATGCGTGTGCACGCATAACACCGGACGTGTTAACGCGCGTTTGTCGTGACTGGAAAGAACGCATCCGTATGTGCATTCAGTGTAATGGTGCCCACATAGAGCATATTTTGTGACTTACAAGTGATTGCAGAATAATGTGACCATTTTGCCTATGTATGGAGACTTTTGACTCACCCTGTAGTATCATTATTATTTTCATTAATATAGTTGTTATTCGTTTTAGTATCAATTCCAGACATAATAATAATAATAATAATAATAATAATAATCTTTATTCAGAAAGAACACATTACATAAGATATACATTACATCCCTACTGATTGACACAATGTTGGGATTAACATTTAATTTTTGTAATTTAATTGTAGTATTCTAATCAGAGCTGGGCACTTGCGGCATATTGCGGTACTGCGGTACTGCTGCACTACCAAACCGGTACCAAACCGGTACGCGGAAATTTGAATGCGGTAGCGGTACTGCGGTACTTTCAGCGATCCTTTGCGGTACTGCGTTATGGGGGCCCGGGGTGGTAGTGCGGTGGTACCGCAAGTACCGCAGTACCGCAAAATATGCCGCAAATGCCCAGCTCTGGTATTCTTATCTGAATATGTCGTTGGGAAGCATGACAGCTTTTCAGGCAAAAGTCTTTGAAATTCATTTCTATTTTTACGCAGGAAAATGTCACACATAAATAGAATTTGTGGAAACTAAAATAATGTTACATTTAGTTAACTCTGTCATTACAATACCCTTGTTATTCTCACACTAATTCAATCGACAAATAAGCTCCGCCCAGTGTCACGCGCATAAAAATCTTTCTCAGCTGAACAACACCTTGGCCACATAGACTTTGCTCTAAACTTATTTTAGTGAACGAATTTGTTCGATGTTTACATCAAATTATTCGTGACGACGTCCTCTATCTTTTGGTGTAAAGTGCGTGTGGTATAGTTTCTTCTGAAAAAAGTGTTTGCTTTCAGAAGAGCCGTCCGCGAAATGCTAGTCGGGGTCATAAAAGATTTGTCAACACGCGGTAGTGCATGGACGATAAATTGTATATGACGCAATACTTAGTAGACTATCAGAGATGAAAGTATTAGATGTAATTAATTTTCAGAGGGGAAACTGAGCTCATTAAATAAACTCTCGAAATTCATTTATATATTGCATAAACTGCAATACCATTTTCCAACTATATAATGCTGAAGCTATATTACACCTTTGCACTGCACTCTCACATCCTTAAGAACCTAGCATGCATGTGTTGGAATTGTAAACATTGGGAGTTTACTAATAATATAAAATAATATAATTTATAATAAACAAAAGAAAAAAATAAGTAATTAACACAGAAATATCATGTAGGCCTAAAATAAATTTAGAAAATGGACGTGACTTCTGGCACGAAAACAGCCAGACATTGAGGTATGAGAATATCAGTCACGTGATGCCCCGCTCCTGTTTCGTCCAATCCTGTATTCATAGTACTTGAGATCAATATTTAAACAATTCACTCTCGTCAAATAGGTCAAATAAGTTAATTAATTAAATAATATAAAACAGGAATTCGTGAAACTCATAATATAATGTACTTAACCCGTTAACTGCCCGAGCGCCCAGTTACAAGTCGAGCCAAAAAACACGGGTTACGCAAAGCGATATCTCAGTTTAAAGTTTAAACCCGTGTATATACGGGGCTGCGCAGAAATGGTCAGAAGCGAGAGCCCGTGATATTACGGGTTGCGCAGCAAACGGGTTAAAATTATTTGTAGGTTCCATGATCAGACGGAAAAGGAACGTAGAAATTATTTTCCGAATGCGAAATGAAAATCCGGAGGGAAAGGAAAAAAGAGACCGCAGTGCAGAGAATCATTTAGAGAGTCGAGAAGGGACCTCCAGAGAGTGGAGAATAGTTTGTCATAGAAAGAGGTCGTACATTGTCCATCAGAGTTCGCATTTTCCCTCCCTTGTTATTTTCATTTTAATTTCCGCTTGTGTCCGTGGGAAATGGGGCCCACTTTTAAAATGAACTCGAGATAGTAAATTAAAATCTGCTCTAGGACCTTTGTAAGGGAAACGTTCCCTTCGTGCCCTAGACCTATTCTTGTCCCGACCTCGGTTTTTATTCATGTCACGCATGGGGGCTATCCCGTTTCTTTAGGCCTACTTCATTTCTGATCAAGGTTTATTCTCGTTTATTAATTGTATAACGTATAATTTAATTTAACCTGTGAGAAACATCAGATTAAAAGTATAAAAGTTTAATAGTGTTTTATAACAACATTTAAAGTAAAATTTGGAGTTTAGAACAGTAAACAATGTTAGCCTACTTAAGTAAAGTTAAAGTTTGAGCGTTCAACGACACAAAGAAAAGTAAAAAAAAATGACTACGCCACCATCCTTGTTGTCGTGCATTTAGTGACGCGGTAACATCCTTACTGTCGTCAGCACCCAACCACGAACAGTGCACTGGTTTGAAACAAAGTATGAACTCTAGTCACTCTGAGGGTCAGCGGGAAGGGACGTCACCCCGGGGGGGGGGGGGGGATGCAGAATTCAACACATGTCTGGGCAAATAAAGGCCAATATAACAGCATTTTAAGCGCAATAGTTGCACTAAAATAAAGCGGAAAAGGAAAAGGCAATAACGTGAGAGAGTCGGTAGCGTGTTGACTCTGAAACCACGCGACGCGGGTTCGAATCACCCAAAGGCCATATATTATCTATTCTTAAAACGATTTTCCACAAAAAATTGTCAGAATCACATCAAGTGCTAAAACCAACCGAGAACACCCAAGTCCAAGTTTAAATCCCTGAAAATGTATACTTAAGCGAAATCACGTGAATATCCGCTCACACTTTCGTAAAACATTTCATAAGGAAGCTCCCGTGTTTATTATGCAAATCATATCAAACAACAAGTAAAACATTCAAGAAATTTAAGGTATGATAACTATTACTTCCAAAATCTAACTTTACACTCCAAATATCAAGGAAATCCCTCTCATACGAAGGAGTTGATGTTTGGAATAATTTAAAAACAAACTTAAAAGGAAACGCTTCCTTTGAAAAATTTTGAAGTTGAAAAAAAAAGGTTGGGGATGGTTATTAGTTACGTTTTCTTTTACCTTTCTCTCCATGTTCTATTTACTTCATTTTCCCAAATTTAAAATTTGCAGTTCTTGAGACATAATATTTAAAATACTAAGTCTTTACGGAAATAATTATATTTTTATATTTTCTCTACTCGTCTTTACAGAAAAATAAAGAATTTGAATTGGAGAATTGAAAAAAAAAAAAATTATATATATATATATATAATATATATATATATATATATATATATATATATATATAGGGTGTCCCAAAACAAATGTCCCTATTTTTATTTGTACGTTTTTTTTTTATAATGGATTTATATTTTATTATTGGAGATTTCTTCTTCAGAACGGTAACACATTGGGGTTTTCTTTCATTACGGTACTTAATAACTAATAAATATTGTATATTAAAACCGTTCCTTCACCATTTTATACTTAAAGTAATAACTTCTCCTAATTTCGCAGAAATTAGGAAAAGATGATACTGCTACCAATAGACCGTATCCTGGCATGGCCACAGAAGGTCTTGCTAGGCTATAGTTTTTAAAGAAATCTAAGTCTTGACTAAGCCTCCTTAAGTATGGCTAAACTTTCAAACAGTCAGGGCTTGCAGCTGGAACTGAAAATGAAGATCGTTGAGCGGTTTCATGGAACAAATTCTGCGACGCAGGTGCAGAGGAACTTTTGCAGAGAATATGGATGCAGAGATCCACCCGATAAAAAGACAGTATCACGAATTGTTAAAAATTTTCAAACAAAAGAAAATGTAAGCAATCAATATTAGAGTGATAATGATAGGCGACGATCCACAAGAACTGCACAACACGTAAATATGGTTCATGCAATTATTGCGCGCAATCCACAAACGTCAATTCGACGTTTGTCAGCAGAAGTAGGTATTTCACGAACATCTCGGCATCGTATACTTCGTACCGAATTAAAACTGCTTCCCTACAAAATTCATTCGCAAGCTTCATTGACGAATGTTCACAAACAAAACGGAAATGGAATTCGCAACATGGATGTTAGCAAAACTAGGAGAAGATCTTAAGTTTTAGAAACGCATCCACTTCACTGACGAGTGTTATATGCACCCGTCTCGGGAGATTAATAACCAAACTTTCGTAACTTGGGAGATCATGTTGGCGTTCCAACAGAACTTTCACGTAGTGTTGCTAAACTCAACATTTGGGATGCTGTTGGGTGGTATTGTGTAGTAGGTCCCTACTTCTTTGAGAATGAGACTGGAAAAGCAGTAAAGGTAAGGCAAAATTCATATCGTCATATGCTACAAGATTTTTGTTTACCACAACTAGTTAGTTTGTCTTAAAAGAAATAACTTCATTACCCGAGATTCACAGTGGTTTCAGCAGGATGGAGAACCTCCACACTGCTTGTGAAACAACATTTTTGAGGAAACATTTTTCCGGGCGACTCATCTCCCTTCATGAACCAGTGGAACGGCCTCTATATTCACCTGACCTCACATCCTATGACTTTTTTTGTGTTGATACATAAAAGGCAGGATCTATTCTACTATGCCTAAGACACTTGAAGACCTGAAGTAATCAACAACATTGCAGCTGAGCTATTTCCAAATATTATGTCAAACATTTGTGTAAGGTTGAATATTGTGTTAGAAAAAAATGACGATTATATTGAACAGGTTGTTTAATATACAAAGGAATATAAAGGAATACAAAAGACACCAAACAACAACAGCCCTGCTGGTCCCTATGAGGTCGTCTGTTTAAGAAGGGGAGTTAAAAGAAGTAAAAAATTTAAAGAAGGAAGAAAATTTTAAAGACAGGTGAAAGTTTCAAAGCAAAACAAAAAAAAGAGGTTGAGAGGTAGGAAAACATTTAAAGATGAAGTGAAAATTTTAAAGTACAGAGGAGGGAATCCAAGTGAAAATTCTACATTTCAATGCGCTAAAATATGCTTCCAACTGGGGGTTTAGGGCAAGATAAGCATCTTGTTTCTTTTCAAAGGATTCGATCGAATTACTTTGAACTACGCTAGCTGGCAATCCATACCACATATTAACTATACGATTGAAGAAAAAATGTTTAGTTTCATTAGAATTAAAATGTTTACCCACTAATTCAGACCATTACCGCAAGTTCTGTTTGCATTCCTGAAGGTGAAATATTTTTTGGAGTCGACATTATCGAAACCTTTAATCATTTTAAATACCTGATTAAATCTCATCGAATACACCTTTTTTACGAGTGAGAATAAATTTAACGTTTCTAAACGGGCAGCGTAGGATTTGTTTCTAAATCCAGGAATCATCTTTGTACCCTGTCACTGCCCTCTCTCCATTCTGTTTATGTCCTGTCGTAAATATGGGGACCAGAATTGGATGCAGTATTCCAGGTGGGGGCGTACTAAGGAATTATATAATGTTAACATTGTTTTCTCCGACTCAAATTCAAACGAGCTACCAATAAATCCTAAGATTCAATTTGCTTTTCTGACGCTTCGATAGATTGCTTACTCGGTTTAAGAGTGTCGGCAACAATAATACGTAAGTCTTTCTCTTTCGTAACACTAGTTTGTGTCTTGTCGCGCATAAAATACTTTTCTTAACATTGTTTCTACCGATATGCAATGTTTTGCATTTATCTATATTAAAGTTCATTTGCCAAATTTCTGCCCACATGAGTAATTTATTAATATCTTCTTGAATCTGCAAACGTTCTGCCACTAATTTTGTTCGTCCCCCCTAGTTTGGTATCATCCGCAAATTTTAAAATTATACTTTTAATTCCCAAGTCGATGTCATTGATATAAATAATAAAAAGAGCTGGTCCCAGAACTGATCCCTGAGGCACACCACCGCTAGTTACACCTTTCCAGTTGGACGCTTTACCATTAATAACCACGCTTTGTTTACGTCCACTAAGCCAATTTTCGATCCATTTGAGAATATTACCATCAATTCCGTAAGAATGAAGTTTAGCTAATACCTAATTAACACTTTATTAAACGCTTTTTGAATATCGAAATATATAATATCTACTGTTTTACTCTCGTCATATATATTTACAATATCATTAAAGAAATTGAGGAAATTGGTAAGACAAGAACGATTACGTCGAAAGCCGTGTTGAGAATCTTCGATTAATTTATTAATTTATAAGTGATTAACTGTTCTGACCCGAACGATCGTCTCCATAAGCTTACCAACTGCTGAAGTCAGGCTGATGGGACGATAATTTCCCTGGAGTGATTTATCCCCTGTTTTAAATATTGGTGTAATGTTTGCAAGTTTCCAATCGAGCGGAACTTTTCCAGACTGTAACGATTTATTAAAATATATATTTAAGAGGAGAGACTATTGCGCAGATTACTTCTTTAAGTACCCTTGCGTAGTGTTTGTCTGGACCTGGAGTTTTATTAGGATTAATTTTACCTATGGCTGAGAGCACTTCGTTTTCATTTATGGTAAAATCGTGAAGCTTTAACTGATCATCACTGAGCATGATTACGGGAACAGTAATGGTGTTCATATTTTCGTTAGTAAACACAGAAGAGAAGAATTTATTTAAAACTTCCATCATTTGTCCGTCATCGTAAATTTTTTTCGTTGTTTTTGCTAATGAGTGGACGAGTTTGCGAAGCTACTCTTTTATTCCTAACTTGATTATAGAATTCCTTCGGATTCGATTTAATTTGTTTCACTTAATAAACTCATATGTTCTGTATACTCATACCTATTGCGTTTGTCTTTTAGTGTTTATATTCCTTTTTTTATAGCTCAGAACATTTATTTAGAAATAGGAACATTTGGGGACACCTGGTGTGTGTGTGTGTATATATATAAGACGTGTTGACAGTAGACCCACTATAGCAAAGTAATTATGTTAATTAAAGATTTTAAAGGGTAATCAATTTGGTCTTTCGAACAAATAAATAATGTATTTGTGAAGAAGATAAAAAGGCCTTGTGATTTTTGGTTAATTATCAAAAATAAAGGACTAATTATTTGCAGTGAATAACACTAATTTTATATTAAATTGTGCAATGTTACGAAATAATGATCATTGACAATAAGTAGTGATTTTCTAGAGAAGAGTTAAATAATGCAATGGTGTTGGGAACAATAATTAATTAGGGTAGCAAAATATACATAAGGTAGTTAACAAACCAATAAGTCTACTTGCGATATTACAATAACATAAATTTGCGAATTCGATTTAACGGTATAAAAAGATTTCAAATAGCCTATGCGGTTAGGCTGAGAGTTCGTTTGGGTTTGTAGGCTATGTAACAAAGTAGTCTACCACGACCAAGTGAGTTGGACCTATACAAAAGGTTTACAGACCTGGGTTTGGTGATGGGTATAGGTTGTGAGACGCGAGAGCCAATGAGCCGGATAAGTGATGAGAGTTTGAAAACAGATTGAGTTCGCGGGAGTGAAGTTGCTTACGACGGTGGATGAAGTAGTTGCAGGGTTGCAACGGTGGTGCACTTCTTGCTGAACCGAAATGAGATTCGAAGGTCGAATGGACGGATGTTTTAAGTGAAGCAAAGGTCGGACGAATGAGGTCGAGTGAGTTCTGAGGTCACCGTCGAGAGGAAACATTGCTATAGTGACGAAGGTCGGATAACAGAGAGCGAGTGGGGCTGAACTGAAGCGCACTCACGCTTTTATAGACACTCTGAAGGCGTGAAGGTTTGTTGTGAACTTTTCGGGAGTCATAGTAAAATCTGCATTTTCATGTGGACTTCTGATCGCGTGTTTGGATTTCAGTACTATGCTTTCTTCTTCAAGCCGTGAGAAGGAATTTCCAGGATGTCGCCATATATATATTTACAGTATATATATTTTATAACACGCATAGTTTTTGTGTGAAACAAAAATGGTCTCAACAGCAACCACTCGAGGAAACATTTAGTGCTTTCGCGTTCAGTTATTTTATGATGTTGACACTTGAAATAATGGCAGCATTTAATTCAAATCTCTCTTGTACAGCACTGGAGTCTCGTAGATATATGACAGGTTTTATCTTGTCGTAATGGGATGGTAGCTTTCGGGACTCCTACTGAGGAATATATATATATATATATATATATATATATATATATATATATATATATATATATATATACACGCCTAGGGAAACGGAGCTTACAGATGAAAAGAAGGACCAACACAACAACAAACATTTTCGTTATTTTTGTACTTCAGACGTTTCGACAAATCTTTTTTCATCATCAGTGAATTATAAACTGTAAAACCTTAAACAAAATAAGAATAAATAATTAAAATTCCATCAGTACGAATTAAAATCATTAAAATTAAATTAAATTTAATTAAAATTACCTCAACTGGTAAATAATTACGTCAACCTCCATATTCGGCAGATACTGAGAGAAAACTGTCAGTTACATGGGAAGGTATAATATATTTATGAAAGTAGGTTGGTTGGTTAGTTAGAAGAGCTGTAATTTGTAAGATGAACTATTGTTGTTAATGGAGGGCTTGTTTCTATAGATGTACAAAGATTCTAAAATTCGGAGTTCTGTAAGGTTCTTTTTAAAATTTCAAACTGAGTTTTGTAAGAGGGATGATTGTTATCATTACTATGGTCTCTAATTGCGGATTGTGGTGGGTTACTGAGGGAACAGTTGGTACGGACTGATAAGCCCAAATGTTGAGAAAGGCGTACCTCCAGTTGGAGTTGAGTACTGCCGATATACGCAGCCTTACAGCTGTCGCACAGTTTTGGGGAATATGTCTTTGAACTTTAAAAAATTTGAACTGCGAACAAATAATTCATTTATTTTTCTAATTAAACACAAAACATCAAAGTAATTTCTCTCTGTTTGTTTGGGCTGTATCTCAAACTGGTGACCCCTAATTATTAATTTCAATATAATTCATTAATTATAGTAAGCCTACTTTCTTGGCCACCATATATAGAGAAATTAAAATCTTCGCAAAGTATAATATTGGGGATTAGGGAGTTGAACTTTTAACGAGTTTCTGATCTCAGTAATGGTATCGATGCAATGCTCGCAGTTATCATACTTTCCTTGGCGGTCTTTAAGATGTGTTTCAGTGAGGCAAGGCCCGGGAGAAGGGGGTGAATGAGGCATCAAAGCGCCAGGGCCTTGTCCTGGGACGTGTCCTTTTTTCCAGAAAAAAGTAAATTTTTGAATCATGTGAAAGTTTTATCACATTCAGTTGTTCATGTTTCACATAGTGTCTAAAATATTTTGAAAATTAATTAATATTCAGATTAGTTTAGCATGACAGTTTTTATGATTCATTTTAGAGAAACTATTATTTAAATAAGTTAAATATTTATTAACTATTAGTTAAATATAAAAACAATTATATATTGTTTATGAAATTATAAATTTCTAAATTTATTATACTTAAACCTGGCAGAACTTAATTTTCGGTACGATAACTTCAAGAGTTTGAAAACCTCCAAACTATGATAAATTTATACGGAAGGAGAAAAAATCATATTTAAAATAAATCGAGTTTAAAATAAATCTAGCAGGAAAATTCTGCCAAACGTATGATAAGCTCTCGAAACTTCATATGGAAGCTTATGATGTGGAAAGTCTCGTACTTTTCGTCATAAAGGTGACACATAATATGTTTTCGTTTCTTAAAACACCAGTATATAATCTACGATCCTATATTTACTTTATTTCGAATAGTAACAACAGATAAAGTCACACCTCCTCAATCTATAAAGCGCTAAATATTTTAAAACTAAATGACATACAAAATGAATGTTGCTGTCAATTCAATATGTTCAGAGTTACGCATATCAGGCAGGCTTCATCACTAAATGGATTTCACAAATCACTAAAACGCACCTCATTAGCCCCTACTGACGTGCGAGTTCACTACTGCCATTTTTACCATTGTAATGAAGTTCCCATTTTATAATGAACTATTTAAAGTATGCTAATTTCATTAATCACTTTTAATTTCGTAATTAATTATTTATATTTTTCTATTAAGCATCATTTAATTTCTACTAAACATTCAATAAGTAATTTAATTTAAAATTATGTAACTTTTTGTAAACTTTATATTGCATTTATTATTATTATTATTATTATTATTATTTGTTATCGTTATTACTATTACTATTACTTGCGCTTTCACTTATTTCTGTAATGAATAAAGTATATACCATTAGTTTTGCTCGTAAAGCCTTTATGCTTCCAACGGTATATTCATATTAGAGTACTGTGAATATATTAATATTATATCAAATATCTAAAAATGGTAAAATTTTGCTATTTGTATTCTGAATAAAGATTTTTGAACTGAATTATAAATCTTGAATTTTGAATTCTTGAAATCTAAATATTTGAATATATTTTGTTCGTAATCATTTCTTTCTTAAAGCATTCATTCATCAGACGCTTTGTTTACGTTATTTATACGTTGTCCTATCTTTATTCATTATTCGTTCCTATATTTATTCCTTAACACCTTAATCACTATTAAATAAACTTCTAATAAAATATCGCGAACAATGAATAATGTAAGTAAATTATTTATAATATGACTTACTTTTATTCATTGAATCATAATTCGTCTCTATATTTATTATTTAAAGTAACATCTTAATTACTATTAAACTTTAATAAAATAGTGAGAACGATAAATAATATAAAATCAAATTATTTATCATTTGTCTTTATTCTGATTTTTTTTTTTCATTTCGGGCCTAGCCATGTCTCAGCTTTGCGGTCACAAATCAGGTGCGCAGAGAAGACAAGAAAAATAGCCAAGAAAACCAAATTCAAAGAAGGGTGCCTGAACATTGTTTCAGGTTGGCATCGAAAAAAAATACTGAAAATCCGGAAAGTGTCGTTAGTGAAGTTTTCTCCGAAAAATCATTCCATCTTCTTCTAGTGCTTTAGAAATCAAAGAAGTAGAAAGTTACGAAGATTCAGAAAACGATGAAACAAAAGTGGAAGAGACCGTCATATACTCAGAATCCTCGGAATTTTTACGTGAAAATGCTTCGACTCATACTGAAGATTTGGTTCGAGTTGGCCCTACACCACCTAATCAGATTCCTTCGGATGATACAGGCGATCATTTTCTTTTTCAGTTTTTCAAGTGGAAAGTGCTAATGGTGAGGTTGAGAAGTGAGACTGGCTTGTTTTTAGTTCTCATAAATGTGCGCTGTTTTGTTTGCCTTGCCAGTTGTTCTGTGCGAAAGTCGCTCAGACATCCAATCACTCTTACTTGACATCTTGTGGGTTTGGAAAAGATGCTACATGGAAAACTCCTTTTAATCGTCTTCCAGAGCATGAAAAGAGCTCTTATCATAAGTATTAGCTTGAATGATGTAAGCTGGAAAAACGTAAAACAAACAAGTCTGGTATTGATGATCACTCAACGCAAAACATTCAAACTGACGCAACCAGATTGAGAGTACTCAAGAAAATTATCGACGTCATCTTGCAATGGGAAAAAAAGAAGACTCTCTTTACAGGGTGATACAGACAAAATAGCTAATGTTCATAACGGTAATTTTCTTGAGATAATTGAGCTTTTCTCGTCATGATCCAGTCCTCCTTCAACATGTGACTAAAGTGGAAGAAGCTCAGAAGCGAGGAAAACGTCTTCAGACGCACTATTTTTCTTATGACTCACAAAATTAATTTATTCATTTTTGTGGCAAAAAAATTTTAGCTTTCATCTTGAACGTGAAAAAGCTAAGTATTTTTAATTCATGGTTGACGCCACCCAAGATGCATCACACACTGAGCAAAGTACATTCATATTGAGATGTCTAACTCGTGAATTCGATGAATACGAAATCCAAGAGCTTTTTTATTCTTTCGTCACTGACAGTGTTACAAGAGAGATTTCGATTATGATTCTAAAATTTTTCAGTGACAACGGCATAACTTATGGAGATTGTAGAGGTCAGTGTTACGACAACGCCAGTAACATATCAGGACTCTAAACTGGCGTTCAGAACCATCTCAAGAGAAAGAATCGTCTCTGCATCTTTTCCCCCCGTGGTTGCCACTCCCTTAATTTGTGTGGTGCAGATTCTGCATCTTGTTGCAAAAGCGGCATTGACTTTTTCTTGGAATGGTGCAAACTATGTTTTCTTCTGCTCCACCCCAAAAAGGTGAGAGATCCTCAAGAATCACATCAATGTGTTTCTTCATGGTGTGTCACGGACTCGATGGCCAGAGTTCGGCCTGTTGTCCGTCATTTGCCAGGCATCCAGTCCGCCCTCAAAGGAATTTCAGAATTGAAGAGTTTGACAGACAAGGTCAAGACTGAAATGAATAGTACCATCAAATATGTCTCGTCATTCCAGTATGTATTGATGGCAGACTTCTGGTTTAAAGTTTCGAATGCTATTGTCCAACGCAATCAGGATACGCAGGCTCGAAATGCGACAATAGATGTCGAAGTAAGAAATATGGAGGTTCTCCTGGTTGATTTGAAGAATTTGAGAAACCAGTGGTCTTCAGTTCATGTAGAAGTGAAAACTGTTACTAATGCAATAGGTACTGATACATCCCTGCCCAAAACTCGTCAGAGGAAAAGGAAGAGATTCTTTGATGAAAGTGAGTCAGACACTGAAGCAGAAAGCGCAGATACAACGGCAGAAACTAGGTTCAAGAAAGATTTTTACGATCGACGATATATAGTGGCTTTTCAGATCTAAAAAATGTTTGGATTTCTGTGGTATTACTTTGACAAAACTAATGAGGTCATCATCGATGATTGCACCAAATTTGCTGCCGAGTATAGAGATGACGTTTCTAGAGAAGAGCTGCAAGATGAAGCTAGAGAATAGAGAGCGGATCTATCAGAAATTCATTACTTTTCCCTTGTCATTTTTATTTTAATAGTCCCATCGAGCCCGTGAGAAATGAGGCCCACTTTTAAGATGAACTTTGGCCAGTAAAGTAAATTCAATTCTCTCCTAGGGCATACTTGATGGATTCTTTCCTTCAGGCCCTAGGCCTATTCTTGCCCCACATTCGGCCATATTCTTCATTTCCTTAGGCCTACTTGAGTTCTGATCAAAACCTATTCCCCTTTATTAATTGTATAACGTAAGTGTAATTTAATATAACCTGTGAATGAACTTAAGATTAAAAGTATAAAAACTTTTGTTTTATAATAACTGTGTAAATTCATATTAGTGTTTAAAGGTAAAAACTTCTTATTGTCTTATGACAACAGTTAAAGGTAAAATTTTGATGATTAACGATAAACAATGTTAGTTCCTCAGTTGAAGTTAAGTGGAAAAAACTACAACGAAGAAAGACATCAATGGGAGTGCTACCATTATTATTGTCGTGCATAAGGTAATACGTCAACAACCCACCTCCTGACCGGGGCAATGGAAAGGAACGCTCACCAGCTACTAATTACAAGGGGTTACCGGGGAAGGGACGTCATCCCGGGGGAGAAAGCCGAATTCAACACGTTGAACATGAATACATTGTCCGTCTCTATATCTGCAGTTCCCTTTTGCATAGTAACTGCTGCATATGATATCCTCAGTATATACTATATCTATATATATATATATATATATATATATATATATATATATATATGTGTATATATACACTCCCGCCCCCGGCAGAAAACAAACTTATAGAAAGTAATGTTAAAAGTTATTAATTTTTAGTAGAGAAGAAAATGATTTTTAGTACTAAAATTTATTATCTGGTTTAGATGGAATTCAAAATTTCTAATTCCGAAATCCAAATTTTGGTTTGAAAGAGTTACAAAAAACTTTGTTCATAACTTTTACAATTTTGTTATAGTCACTCAGTGTTCCTATTGGATTCATAACTTTATTATATGCATGAACAACGCAATTTAACGTGAAGTATGTCAACAAGAAGTATTCAACATGAATGAATATGCACTAAACACAAGTTAACTTAAAATTATGTTGAACTTCAGACATGAAGGAAGGTATGCGCTATTTTCGAATGCTTGTAATTCGCAAATAACATATTCAAGAGCAATTCACATTGTTCACATTTTAATGTAATTCAGATACTTTACAGTTTAATGGAATTCATTTACGTTACACTTCAATGTAATTCAGAGACGGTACAGTTTAATGTAATTCATTTACGTTACACTTTAATGTAATTCAGATACGTTACACTTTAATGTAATTCGGATGCAGTTTGGATAAAGAATTTTGTTATGTAGGAAGGAGAGGCGAAGGGCGAGCGCCCGTTATAATAGCGATAGTAAAGAGAGAATAAGGACAGTGAGATAGCGGCGAAGAGAGAGAGAGAATAAAGACGGTCAGTAAGAGGCGGGGAATTGTTGAGACGAAAAGCCTTTGATTCTATCCGCTCAAATAGAGCTGTGTGGGTTCAGGCAACCCACACATGAGAAGCATATTCCATACAAGGTTAGACGAGACCCCTGTACAGAGATACCAACTGAGTGTGGGTGAAGAAACCGCGAAGCGGGTACAGCACTCCTCACCTCTTAGAAGCTATTTTAGAGAGTATACGTGATTTTCCAAGAAAGATCACGAGAAAAGGAAATACCAAGAATGTTAAGGGAAGAGGAAGGATTGAGTTGTGTATTGTTGAAGATAATGAGATAGTCGTATGGAAGATTTTGACGAGTAGACAAATGAAGAAACTGAGGTTTTGAAGCATTGAAAGCCACGAGGTTTTCTCTGCCCCAGTCAAAGATAGTAGAAAGATTAGAGGTAAAAACGAGTATAAAAGTGTTATAAAAAGTGAAATTAGTTGCCGTTATATCAAAGTGGACAAAATATAGCAGTGTATTCGTGATGACTACAATGATTAAGACCACTGCTTATTTTCCTTCACGTTTAGCTTTAAGTTAGATTAAGTAACCAGTATCCATCATGTAATGGAAACAGTACTTCACCGGAAGCAAAAAGAGAGTTTTAACACTAACGCCAAAGTTTAAACAAATATTTTCGTCCCCATTTAAACGACAAAAATTTCATCCAGTTTTTTGGATTCCTTTCGTTTATAAAGAGAATGAACTCACACTTTAAATATTGAACATTTTGTATTTATATTTGTATATTTATATTTGTATTTTTATATTTTTATTTAATTTTGTATTTCTGTGACATTCTGTTTTTGCATCTGAATCTTAAATGTAAATCGTATTTCTTACAAAGTAATCGGATCTGTTTGAAACCAATATCTTCCATTTTACTTTGTATCACGAACAAATATTAAGAATACAATCGCAAGAGAATGAATATTTTAACATTTAATTCCGAAATACATTTTAACAAATAATTTATAATTATAATTATACGAGTGTAATTATACATTTATAATTATTATAATAATAATAATTATGAGAAATAATTATGGGACTGTAATTTGTACATAATATTTAAACATTTGTTTAGAAATTATATTGATATCAAGTTCATTCATAAAATCATCAGTAGATTTTTAATTTTATAATTTCTCATCTCCTTTTTGGCTGAAAGGGATTACGAAGCAGCTAAAAATATTTATAGTTCCTTCAGCCTTTTCAAAGTAATTATGATAAAGATTATATATATACACACAGTATATATATATAAAAGAGAGAGAGTTACAAGGAGTTACAAGGACAGGAGGAAGCCTCAAAGACCTTCGGGTCCACTCTGGGAGGTTCCTTTTATTAAACAAGTTTATTTTTTCTTTCAACTATCCTAGCAGTAGTAGAAAACTGGATAGAAAAGTAGAAGGCTCTCTCCCCACCCTCCGCTCCCTCCCTGCCAGAGGCAGGTACGGAAAAAGGTTGAAGAAAATACCTTGACCCTGGAAAAGTAGCCAAAGAAATTTTACAGGAAAGTGGAGAATATATAAATAGCTCTATATTTAGCATACTCACAGAGACACCTTGCAAACGAACTCCTGCAGGGTTATGTTATGTTTTAGTCTTAAACTATGAGAGTATTCAGTACTTTGTCTAGCCTATTTTTAAACACATTTACACTTTGACTGAAAACAACCTCTGAGGGAAGTTGGTTCCAGATATTACTATTTTATAGGAAAAGAAATTCCCGCAGACAGAGGTCCTAAATGTCTTTAGTTCCAGTTTCAACCCATTATTTCTTGTTGGATTGGCATTAAGTAAGAATAAGTTTCTGTAATCTACCATGTCTATTCCACTGAGCATCTTGAAGACTTGACTAAGCTGACCCCGCAACCTCCTTGTCTCTAAGGTAAACAGATTTAGGCGTTCCAATCTCTGTTGGTAGCTTTGCATTCTCATTGAAGAGATCAATTTTGTAGCCCTTGCTTGTACTCTTTCTAACCTTTCTATGTCCTTCCTGAGGGATCGAGACCAAAACTGCGCACAGTATTCCAGTTGAGGTCTGACTAATGAATTATAAAGACACATTACAGTCTCCCTGTTCCGAAACCTGGAACTGTCTTTTAATATAACCTAATATTTTTAAGGCCCTCTTTTCGACTTCTGCACAGTGCTTCGACGGTTTCAGATCGTTGCTGATATAGACTCCTAAGTAGGCTGACCATATTTCCTTGAGACAAAAACGGGACATTGGGATGGCAAAAAAGGGACGGGGGTTATGTAATATTCTATATTCATGAAAAAGTAAGTACATAAACATCTTGAGCTTACAATTATTCTTCAGTGACAGAACCCATACAAAAACCCATACAAAACGGTACTGTCCCGTTCAAAACGGTACGTATGGTCAGCCTACTCCTAAGTCTTTCTCTAGATCGGTCTCAGTGAAGTTCCTTCCCAAGAGAGAGTAATCGGTCTTCGGGAGAGAGAGAGAGAGAGAGAGAGAGAGAGAGAGAGAGAGAGAGAGAGTTACAAGGAAAAGAAGCACCTCAAAAGGCCTTGCGGCCCCATACCGAGGAGTTACCAATGGCAACGGGTGCCAGGGAAAATTTTCTGCACACTCAAATAGTGTGCAAGATTTGGTCTAACCTTTTCTTGAAATGATCCACAGAGGAACTGTTCACAACTTCTGGAGGTAAACTGTTCCACGTGTCACAGATCTTATAGGTAAAGTAATTCCCACAGACACTAGTCCTAAACCGTTTCAAATCCAACTTCCAACCATTGTTGCAATTTGGGTTATCATTTAAACTAAACATGATTCTAAAATCGACATCGTTGAACCCGCGTAAGAGCTTGAAAACCTCGATGAGTTGACCGCGCAGCCTCCGAGTTTCCAGCGAAAATAAGTTCAGGGCACGTAACCGACGATTGTAACCCCATATGCCTAACGGAAGGGATTAACTTTGTGGCTTTCGCCTGCACTCGCTCCAGCCTCTCAATATCTTTCCTGAGGGTGGGCGACCAGAACTGCACAGTGCACAGCATACTTCAGGTGCGGCCGAACCATGGAATTGTACAGAGAGAGCACAATCTCCTTGTTCCGAAACTGAAATTGCCTCCTGATATAACCCAACAGCTTCTGGGCTTTCTTTTCCACCTCTACGCACTGTTTCGTAAACTTAAGGTCGCTACTAATTAGCACACCCAAGTCCTTTTCCAGATCAGTCGCCTCGATATTACTCCCCAACATCGAGTAGTCCAACTTGGGATTGGCGTAGCCAATGTGCATCACCTTGCATTTACCCAAGTTAAACGGCATTTGCCATTTCTCGGACCACTCTCCTATCCTACCTAGGTCCGCACGCAGTTGCTCGATCGCTTCGGGCGTCCCAACATTGGCCCCCAAGCTTGGTGTCATCAGCGAATTTGGCGATCCGACTGACGATGCCACTGTCGATATCATTTATGTAAATGATAAACAACAATGGCCCCAAAACGGAACCCTGAGGAACCCCACTAGTGACTGAGGCCCAACCCGAACTAACCCCTTTAATTACAACCCTCTGCCGCATATTCTTCAACCAGTTTTCAATCCACCTACGTACTTCCCCACCGATACCCAGCGCACGAACTTTCGCCATTAGCCGGCGGTGAGGTACCTTATCAAAGGCTTTCAGAAAGTCAAGATAAAGTATATCAATCGCCCTACTCTTATCATACTCACCCAACATGACGTGGAAAAACTCGAGCAAGTTGGTGAGACACGACCTATGCCGTCTAAACCCATGTTGGGAGTCCCCAAGCAGCTTGTAGGAATCCAAATGGTCAACGATCCTATCGGCTATTATCCCCTCTAATAATTTACCTACAACTGAAGTGAGACTAATGGGACGGTAGTTCCCTGGACTTTCGTGATCCCCTTTCTTAAAGATAGGGTCACGTTGGCTTCCCTCCAGTCACCAGGCACCTGGCCCGTCTCCAACGATTTGTTGAAGACTGTAGCCAGGTGGGGAGCCACCTGGTCGCGCACCTCCCGCAACACTCTGGTGAGAAACTGGTTTGGCCCAGGAGCCTTACACGCGCTCAGTTTGTCTATTCTATCGGCAACGACTGTCGTGGTACATCGAACACTATCCACGCCAGCACCTTCGTGCCTGACGTGGGTGTCCTGCCTGGTGAACATAACTGAAGAACTCCTTAGGGTTCCTCTTGCAGAGGCTTGCCACCCGTAGTTCTTCGTTACGTTTCGCTAGCCTAACCTTCGCCTTCACTTCCCTACACAGGCGGACATACGCTTCAGTGTTCTCATGGGAACGATTGGCCTTCGCCCTCCTATACGCTACTTTCCTATTTCGGATAGCCGAAGCGATGTCACGACGAACCACTTAGGCTGCGTTGAAGTAGGGGTGACCGGTTTTGAGGGTATGGCAGCAGACTGCAGCACCATAAACTCGTCCCGGAATGCACTCCACACTCCCTCAACATCGCCGCCGACCTCTAACCCCATCTCACCTACGCTATCCCGGAGGCTAACAAAGTCCGCCCGCCGTAGATCGAGCTTACTGCCTCTCGAGTTACTACGCTTCACCCGAGGGACGCACACACGGAACCTAATCAGACCGTGATCACTCCCGCCCAACGATTCATCAACGGTGAGGCCAGTGACGAGGTTGTCTTCGGTTGTGAATACTAAGTCTGGAACGCTTTCGCCTCGTGTAGGCTCATTGACCCACTGAGTGAGGAAGTTCTCATCAGCAGTCAACTAGCCTCCTCCCTTCAGCATCAGCAGTCCTGTCTTCCCACTTTATGCCGAGAGAGAGAGAGAGAGAGAGAGAGAGAGAGAGAAATTTTTAGTTTACTCCTAATTGCATTGAACTCTTTGGGAAATAAAAATGTTTTTTCTGTACCGATCTGTAGTTTGTGTTTGCGTTTAATCTTGGGAATTCTGAAAGCCATTTGGTAAACAAGGAAAGGTTAGGGTAGGTGAAATGCAGGTGTAAGATTAAAATGTGTGAAATTCACCCGTGATAAGACTTCATTTAACAAAGTTAAATGACTCGCTTTAACTTTCATGTTGAAGTTTTCGAGTGTAAATTGGTTAAGGTTTTTCTTTTAAATAAAAATTCAAACGAAAATTAGTAAAAAGCAAAATATTTTAAATTTTGTAAAGATTTTTAAGTAAAAAGTTAACATTTGGCGACAGTTTTAATGAATAATTATTTTTTAAATCAACCTTTGTTTTGCTTCCCCCGAATTGTTCATTCTGACAAAGGTCAAGTTTATCACTCCACCTTAGACCTACAGTTTAACGTGGAATCCGAACCACGCCCCACCAGCAGCCCAGCGTCTTAACCACTAGGCTACCCAGGGTACCCATTTATCTACCAACCAATTTTTTTTTTTTATTGTGTGAAAGGATGAACAGCTGGATTTTACTGCGCGCCGCCTGCCGTCACCGGGTCTCGATCCCTGGGCCGATGGATTCGTAGTCAGCGACGCAAACCACTACACCAGCGAGGCGCATAAATAAATCAATTATTTTAAATACTTCTCATGTTTCTATTTTAGGATCTTTTCCGTTTGGGGGCTAGTAGCGAATTTTAATGAAAATCGGTAATGTAGTTTTGGTCACTGATTTCAAAAATAACTTCTTTTTTGGAGAAATGAAACAAACACGTTAGAGCACTTTAAATAATTAATGTGTTTTTAACGAAAATACCATGATTTAACCTAACCAATCGTCAAAGGCGTACAGTTGACCTAACCTGGATTTCAATTGACCTAACCGGGCATTCAATTGACCTAACCGGGCATTAATTCTTGATTTTTTTTCTGCTACTTTTACAGATCTGCCCGGATCCTTCAAAAAACGTATTCTTCGTAAAGTTGCACTTTTTACTGTTTCACCGACGCTTTTGGCAACGAAAGAACTGGGTATTTTCATCTTAAGGAACACAATTTCCCACACTTTGAGTACTTTTTCATAAACAGTAGCAGTTTGTAACTGCCTAAATTTAACATAATCCTCTGTAACTATTATATACTATAGTTTAAGCTAGTTAAAACACATTAATTATTTAAAGTGCTCTAACATGTTTGTTTTTCATTTCTCCAAAAGAGAAAGTAATTTTTGAAATCAGTGACCAAAACTACATTAGTATACCGATTTTCATTAAAATTCGCTGCTAGCCCCAAACGGAAAAGATCCCTATTTTAAAATAAGTTTTTACTTTTTCTTTTTAATTTTCTCATTTCATATAAAACAGTTTCTTAAATTTTTACAGGTTACGACCATTTTCGGTAGTTCTTATTTTAAATATTACTATTACTACCAAAAGTAATAATAATAACAATAATAATAATAATACATTTTACACTTTAATTTCAGCTCAATTACGCCATCTACAAATATGACCACTATTAACCATTCGCAGCCAAATCAAGTGAAATTATCGATAAATATTAAAGTATGAGTATAATATGATATATAAATATAAATTATGGGGATACAATATTACAGATTGAAGCGGAACATATTATAATAAAGTTCTAAAAGACTTTCTGGGAAATATATACAGTAGATCATTGTTTGAGGCAGTTACTATGCAAAACTTACAGAACCAACAACGCAGTAAGTTAAATTAACAATTAACTGCATGACTTACTCAGAAGGGTAAACTTTGTTTTTTGAAAGACGTAAATGGTATAGATTCTTTAACATACAACCGTAAAATATTTGATAATTTAATGGCATTGAAAACTACAGACTGCTAAGGTTTGTTTATTTCAGTGGTTCCCAAACTTTTTTGACCGACGGCACCCTCGATCCATTCGTTATGTTTTCCCCGCACCCTTCCTCTCGCAACGCGAATGGACCGCTCTATCAGAGAGATTTTCTCTTTTAACGAGAAGGATTTTGAATAAATATGATTGTTGACGATTCAAATTTATTTTAATTAAACATTGAAATATGAATTGCTAATTTCTTATTGTTGTCCTACATTTTCAAAAACAAAATTTAGAGTAAAGAATCATATAGAAAAAAATTCAAAATCACTTGTCGCAAAAAATCAACATATAGAAATCAATGAAAAGTGTCATGACTTTTTTTCATTAGTCTTACTTTGTGAGACACACAGGATTGATGAGACTTAAACTTTATTCTGGGACGGTGAGAGGACAAAAACAATCGCATTTCTTCTTTGGCTCTCTCTAGTCTTTCCCTTTTCTTACTTTTAATGTTCGTCATTACGGAAAATCCCAACTCGCATAAATAAGCTGTGGAAAATTACAAAAGAATCGCGAGTGCCTTTTTCACTATGTTGAGGTTTTCCCTTTTTATCCGTATCTAGAAGGTATCCACTATCCAGTGGTAGTTCCATGCGCTTTAATTTCAACGTACGATCGTTATTAATATCAGTCAACTATTCTTCAACCTTTTTCTCGCGGCACCCCTGACATTACTCGGACCCATCTACGGCACCCCGTTTAGGAACCAGTGGTCTATTGTATAGCAGTAGGAAGATTAGAGTAACCTTTATCTCTCACCTTATAGTTATGATTAAAATGTACAAATTATCCAATATTGTCATACATATATTGACCATTTTCAGAAAACCTTTTACGATGAAATGTGAAAACTTCATAATAATTCTCACGAAGATAAATCTCCACTTTTCTTTTTAGTGAAAAAAAATTACAAAATTTTGTTAAAAAAAAATTGTATTTGAAAAATTCACGAATAAAATTATTTTAAATAAAATAAAAAAAGTTGTCATTAATTTTTCTTTGCTTAAAAAATATACTTTTTAGAATTAATTTTTTTAGTTTAATAATTATTAAAAACGAGTAATTTATTTAACGTTAATTATTTCAAACTTTAATGAAAAAAAAATGTCAATCTAAAAATGGTAAACGTATGAAAAGTGAAAAGGGAAAATGATGTAAATGTATTTTTCAAAAATTTTGAATTAATAACGCGCGTAAGTATTAATTCTCTGACTCGAAGAATTCAAATTTTCCTAACCGTAAGTTTAAATAAGAATATTTTGCATTTGCTGACTCGAAACGTTACTTCTTATGCACGTCATTAGTTTTGAAAATTACGGAACAAAATATCTGAAAAGTTTACCTATATCACTTTTCATCGTCACCCTCCATTTATATTCAATTAGGAATTAGTCACGTTCAAATATACGACATAAATTTCCTGAAATTTTATTTTTATATTATAATTTATCATTTAACTGTTCCATTTAATTGCCATATATTAAATTTTGGCTTCATACATACAAGAATAAATATATAATTTTTTTTTACCCTTACCGGATTCGAACCACTTTTCCTGAGATACTGTATGAGTGAGACAACTTACAGGGTATTCTTTATCTCTACGCCACTCAAAGTTGACGAAGTGTTTGTCAAACTGGGTATTTATAGTTTTTCTCTATATTTCTCTTTTATTAAATAATATTTCTTGGTGAAACTCTTTATATTTGTGTTTAAAAGCGTTACATTCAGAAAAAAAAATTGAAACCAAAGATTAATTTAAAACAATTAACATTTTGTATTCATTCTATTAATCATAGAAACTTTTTCTCCATTAAAATAATTGGGGCTTTTAAACTATTTCCCCCGAAGCTTCAGAGAGGCGGGACATAGTTAACCCTTTACCGTCCGAATTTTTGTAGGGTTAAGTTAGGAGAGCGATTAGGAGAGCGATTATTTGATAGGTTACAAATTCGTCCGTTTGGGCAGTAAAGGGTTGAGACATTTTTTAAATGAATCCATCAAATAAAACATTAAAACTAACGAAAATATTACGACTTAACCTAACCAATCGTCAATTATATATATATATATATATATATATATATATATTTATATATATATATATACATTGACGATTGGTTAGGTTAAGTCGTAATATTTTCGTTAGTTTTAACGTTTTATTTGATTAGGTATACGCGGACAAAGTTGGGGACCGCAAACTACACTAGGAAAATGCAGGTGAACGTAAACTACACTAGGCACCACAGCCCACAGGGGCACGTAAACTACACTTGCTCCAGAGTTTTTCTTATGTAGAATTTAAATCTGAATATATTTTCTTCTATGGTATTTCTTATGCAAATTGATATTAACGGAGATATAAGCAATGTTTGGATCAATTAAAATCGATTGAAATAGTATGGTAGTAATTATTCGTTTTTCCCCTGCGGGTCGATTATGATATGAGAATAGGTTTGTCTGGTGTATTTGGTGCGTTTTATTCAAATCTGACCTTCATTTCTTGTGCAAATGAATTATTGAATGGCCGGTTAGGTTAATTGAATGCCCGGTTAGGTCAACTGTACGCCCTTTATGATTGGTTAGGTTGTCGTGATATTTTCGTTAGTTTTAATGAAAATATCACGACTTAACCCAACTAACGAAAATATCACGATAACCTAACCAATCATCAAGGGCGTACAGTTGACCTAACCGGGCATTCAATTAATCTAATCGGGCATTCAATAATCCATTTGCACAAGAAATGAAGGTCAGAGTTGAATAAAACACCAAAATACACCAGAAAAACCCATTCCCATCAATCATACATTCCGCTGAATGGAGGGCTTATCGCGGCATTCAAGGGTTAGGATTCCAGCACCGGATTGTAAATCACAGTGTTAATTTTGTTGGGCCAAACGGTATACATACACAGTACATAGAATCTTACTGGCACAAGCATAAACAACGCATTAAAGAAATGATGGGATGCAAGCGCAATTTCTTACACTGGTACCTGCAAAAATTTACGTGGTGCGATAGATTTAATCGAAATGCTTTTAATAACTTATGTGAGCATATTAAAATATTTTATCCTATGTAAATAATGGTTCTCTATTTATTATATGTTTGCAATAAATAATAAATTTTGTTATTGTTTTCTTATCTTATTTTGGTTAATTTGCAGAGTTTAAACTTTGGGGGGGGGATATAGTTGAAAAGATCAACAATGGTGTGGTGATTGTGAAAAGAGTATGTTGGGGGGGGGGGGGGAATAGTTTAAAAGATCCAAATAATGCGCATTTCTTTAAAAAGTATCTGTTTAGGATACATAAATTTATATTTGTCTTTAAAAACTTTTTTGGTACTTTCCTTTTATCTCGGACTCCAGACTTTTTGCCAGTTGCCAGACTTCAATTTTGGCAGAATATTTTCGTTAAAGCTAACGAAAATATCACGGCTTAACCTAACCTTACCAACTACTTAGGTTAATTGAATGCCTGGTTAGGTATACTGTACGCCCTTGATAATTGGTTAGGTTAAGTCGTAATATTTTCGTTACTTTTAACGAAAATATTCTGTCAAAATTGAAGTCTGGCAACTGTCAAAATTGAAGTCTGGCAACTGGCAAAAAGTCTGGGGTCCGGGATAACAGGAAAGTACCACTTTTTAACTAAATCAATTTTTATTCAAAAATTGCATTCTGATAAGTATAACTAAAATACAGTATGTGATTTTAAGCAAATTAACTTTAATTTTTTTATTTTATTGAAAAAGATTGTAATTCTAAATTTATTCTATTAATAATAGAGTTACACTCATTTCAAAAACTTAACTGTATTCCGAATAACTTGATTCTGGTGTCCCACTGGAGTACATTTAATGATATAGAAGATACTCTACCCAAAATAACAATATGGGAAATAAATGTGACTATGCAAAATAATTGTTCTCAGCGCTATAACAGGAAATAATTGTTTTTAAAGCACACAAAATTTTGGACGTAATATGTACGAATCCAGAACAAAACCTCACTGGACAAAAACTCACTGGACAAAAACTCACTGGACAAAAACTCACCACTTAAATGCAAAAGAGGACAAAAACTCACCGAAATACATACGCTCTAGTCTAGATCTTAATATTTTAGACTCATTGTAGATAATTACTCTTCATCTTTTAAATTATTCTGTTTTTAACCAAATCGGTCTACTAATGTAGTTTTGGTCACAGATTTAAATAATTAATGTGTTTTTAACGAAAACATCATGACTTAACCTAACCAATCGTCAAGAGCGTACAGTTGACCTAACCAGGCATTCAGTTGACCTAACCAGGCATTCAATTGACCTAACCTGGCATTCAATTGACCTAACTGGGCATTAATTTATAACGAAAGATTGGTGGGTTGGTGAAAAATTAATATTGGTTGGTTGGTTAAAAACAGAACAATTTGAAAGATGAACAATTTGAAAGATGAAGAGTAATTATCTACAATGAGTCTAAAATCTTGAGATCTTAGAGCTAGACTAGCGTGTATGTATTTCGGAAAAACATTTGTCTGGTGAGTTTTTGTCCTCTTTTGCATTTAAGTGGTGAGTTTTTGTCCTCTTTTGCATTTAAGTGGTGAGTTTTTGTCCGGTGAGTTTTTGTCCGGTGAGTTTTTGTCCGGTGAGTTTTTGTCCGTGCCCCATATGTACAGTACGTGTTAAAGAAATGAAACTTTCTTATCGATAGCTGCAAACAATTTAACTCCTCCATATATTCCACGTAGATATAAAGTAGGATAACTGATAACCGACCTAACAGTAAATATTACTTGTTTCGTTTTACTAACATTCAGAATAAGTTCAGAATTCTAATCTAACTTAAATTCATAACTCAAAGAATCCAAATTACATCCTTCATTTATACGACAGTATCGTCAGCAAACAGAATTTTGTGGCCCTTTGCTAAAATAAAATTATTAACATAAAAATAAATAAAAAAGGTCCCGCCAAAGAAGGCTGCGGAACGCCGCGCTCCGCTGAAAGTTCCATATCAGTTAATAAATTATCTGAATACAATACGATAATTTCAAGGTTAATGCTATGAAATCCATATCTAAAAATTTTATCAGTCAAAATTCTGTATTCCACATAATTAAAAATTTATAAATATCCCGAAATATAGTAATTAAATGATTCTTTTCATGAAATGTATCAAGTATGAGTTTCCCAAGACTGAATTCGTATTACTCCTACAGTATTTCTACGAAAACCATATATGTACAGGGTGTTTATAAAGTCCCTATCTATTTCAGTGAAAACGTAGCAAAAAGGGTAAAATTCAATAACAATATAATAGAAGGCATATATTTAATGAATACTTAAGCATATGATTCTACATAAGCACCATCAGTATCTCTACAGAGTTCAAATCTGTCAACAGCATTGCGGAACACATTTTGGAGCATGACAGGGGTTATTTTTGTAACTGCTGTTACGATATGAGCACGTAAATCTTGCAGATCTGTAACCCTCGTTTGATAGACGTTTTATTTGATAAAGCCCCATGCACAGAAATCCAAGGGCGTTAGGTCAGGAGATCGAGCCGCCCACGGCTGTTGCCTCCACGTTCGATCCACCGATTTGGAAATCGTTCATTTAGGTACTCCCGAACAATGTTTGCGTAATGACAAGGTGCCCCATCTTGTTGAAAGACGACGGTGTTTAAAATGCCATCTGAATGAAGCTGGGACATTTACGTGCTCGTATCGTAACAGCAGTTACAAAAATAACCCCTGTCATGCTCCAAAATGTGTTCCGCAATGCTGCTGACAAATTCGAACTCTGTAGAGATACTGATGGTGCTCGTGTAATGTAATGTAATGTTAATGTATGCCTTCTATTATATTGTTATTGAATGTTACCCTTTTTGCTACGTTTTCACTGAAATAGATAGGGACTTTATAAACACCCTGTATACTGATTCTTGGACAGGAGCTTATAAATCTCAATGAAACAATCTCTAACATGGATCATTTCCACAAATGGTTTATTTTGAGGTTAGACAGAGTTTGCCAGCTTCATATATACCCATTAATTACAATATACTTTTAATGGTATTTGCCAAGTAAATTCCAAACTACTTTTTAACATTTAAGTCTAAAAGTAGTTACATTAAATTTTAACTCTTAAGTTAAAGATTGAATTCAGGTTCAGTTTATTAATATATATGTATATGGGCTACGTCGTGGCCGATGTCGTAACACCCCTTCCCGGAGATCAGCGAAGTTAAGCGACTTTGGGTCTGGGTAGTAGTTGGATGGAAGACCGTCCTCTGCGCCCAGATTATGTAGCGACCCGTGGTTCGGATCCCACGTAAAGCTTTAGATCCCCTCCATCATATGACCTTCGATGTTGCGAAGGAGGTTAAACGACCCCAATTAAAAAAAAAAATATATATATATATATTACAAAAAATCTATGTATAATGGGATTTCATGAAATCCCTAAAAGTTCAGGGACTTCATATGTAAGGCTAAGTCGTGATTTTTTTCGTTAGTTTTAACAAAAACATCACAACTTAACCTAACCAATCGTCAAGGGCGTACAGTTGACCTAACCGAGCATTCAGTAATTTCTCCGTTGGTTTAACGAAAATATCACGACTTAACCTTACATGAAATCCCTAAACATTTTAGGGATTTCATGAAATCTCTGTAAATTACACAGATTCCCTGTAACATAAACACCCCAACTTTGACATACATCACTGATTTTTAAATCTACAAGTAATATATGTACACTTTATGCGTTTTAATAAAGATGTTTCCTAAATTTTCATAATTAAAATTCAATTAAACTAATCCTTGTAAGAGTAAAATATTAATTCGCGCGTCTGTATGAAACTTTCATATACGAGTATTCACAATATGTATTTAAGGTACTGCATACAATATGTATTTAAGATACCGACTCGCTACGTAATACTCAAAACCGACTTTATGAATCCATTTTCCCATTTCCTTTCAAATGCATAAAACAACTTTCCATCTTGCCATAATGCAAAATTCGGCTCAATTTTAAGCGTAAAAGAAAAGGGAATTCCTCGTAACATTACGTGAATTGGCTCGCGATAAAAATGCCAAATGTATTTGACTTCTCATAATAAGTAAGACCTTATAAAACACGTTAACCGCTTTAAGATGGAAAAAAATATGCTAATTTATACCTAAGCTGATGTAATATCATTAGTTCCCCTTCTCAAGTTTTTATTTCTTTCCAGTTTTTGAACCGAGATGACTAAACAAAATGAAACGACAAAGTATTTTCCAGTTCCGTGGAAAAAGTTTGGAATATGCAAATCCAAACAATACGAACGAATTCCAGGAATCCAAATTGGAATCTAACTCGGGACTCAATTGGAATATAGCATCGAATATAAATTTTAGACTGACTTGAAAGCTAACTCACGAAATAGGTACATACCTCTCATTATATTTAACAAATTCATTATATATATATATATATATATATATATATATATATTATTATATATTTCCGCCTGTCTGTCTGTCTGTCTGTCCTTTATGCAAGCGCAAACCGTTTGACCTAGAGCTACCAAATTTGGCACGGGGACCTCTTATGGGATGAAGAATGTCAACACAGAGTCGGTCAGCCTGTCTGTTTGTCTGTTTGTTAATTTCAAGTTTGTGAAATTTATCCCGGCCAGTAATGAGGGAAAGGTGGGGGTGGGGTAAGTGGGGGAGGGGGTTAGCCTCCAAGTTGCATAAAGGGGGTGAGGGTAATGGGGGAGGGGGTTAGCCTCCAAGTTGCATAAAGGGGGGTGAGGGTTTTTTAGGGGATATCTTATATATAATTTGGCCTGTCTGTTTGTTGTCTGAGCCTGTCTGTTTGTATGTTTGTGAAATTTATCCCGGGCAACGCCGGGTACCTCACCTAGTATATATACAAACACGCAATTTATTTATTCAATCTTTTATTTATTCTTCAAATTGCTCGTGTTCTGACCTTATCGGAATGAATGAATTTCTGATATGTCACACGTGCATGACACAGAGCAGAAGTACCGCAAAGAATCGCCTATCGAATTCTTGTTAGAGTTCCAATAGAAAAATTAATTGCACTTGGAAATAGATGGAAACGTTTGATTCGATGACGGGAACCGTCCGCGAGAGTTATAAGGAGGAACAGGAATGAAGCTGAAGAATAAACAGAAAGAAAGACGAACGCACAAACAAAGAAAGAGAGAGAGAGAGAGAGAGAGAGAGAGAGAGAGAGAGAGAGAGAGAGAGAGTTACAAGGAGTTACAAGGAAAAGAAGTACCTCAAAAGGCCTTGCGGCCCATACCGAGGAGGTACCAATGGCAACGGGTGCCAGGGAAAATTTGTCTTTCAAACTATGCTAGCAGTAGTAGAAAACTGGATAGAAAAGTAGAAGGCTCTCTCCCCACCCTCCGCTCCCTCCCTGCCAGAGGCAGGTACGGAAAAAGGTTGAAGAAAATACCTTGACCCTGGAAAAGTAGCCAAGGAAATTTTACAGGAAAGTGGAGAATATATAAATAGCTCTATATTTAGCTTGCTCACAGAGACACCGAGCAAGCGAACTCCTGCAGAGTTTTCTGAGGTTTTAATCTTAAACTATGAGTGTGTTCTGTACTTTGTCTAGCCACTCTTAAACAGATTTACACTTTGACTGGAAACATCCTCTGAGGGAAGCTGGTTCCAGATATCAACCATTTTACAGGAAAAGAAATTTCCGCAGACTGAGGTCCTAAATGTCTTTACACACTCAAATAGTGTGCAAGATTTCGTCTAACCTTTTCTTGAACTGATCCACAGAGGAACTGTTCACAACTTCCGAAGGTAACCTGTTCCATGTGTCACAGATCTTATACGTAACGTAATTCCCACACACACTAGTCCTAAACCGTTTCAAATCCAACTTCCAACCATTGTTGCGAGTTGGGTTATCATTTAAACTAAACATACTTCTAAAATCGACATCGTTGAACCCTCGTAAGAGCTTGAAAACCTCGATCAGTTGACCGCGCAGCCTCCGAGTTTCAAGCGAAAACAAGTTCAGGGCGCGTAACCGTCGATTGTAGCCCATATGCCTAACGGAAGGGATCAACTTTGTGGCCCTCGCCTGCACTCGCTCCAGCCTCTCAATATCTTTCCTGAGGGTGGGCGACCAGAACTGCACAGCATACTCCAGAGAGAGAGAGAGAGAGATGTGGTATCATCTGAAAACTCACAACGCTCTGGAACCAGATTCGGCCAACGCCTCCTACTTCCGCTCTATTTTAACTAACAGCCCCGTAAGAGCTTCCTTTACACTGACACGGAAAAAAAATAGGAAGGAGCATAAGAAAGAAAAAAGGGAAGAGACAGAATGGGTTCCCACACAAATTTAACATATCTCTATTTGGAAGTTTTGACTCCCCAAGAATTTCCATCACTGGAAAATAGTTATTTGACTATTATTCAAAGACAAAATCAACATAGTTCAGAGAAGCCATAAATACTAACTATAATCACGGGTAACCACGACAACTGGATAGAAGCAAAAGTCGTGTACAAACCATTAAATCTCTCGTCTCGTTAGCATAGACTTTATCGTGTGATGAACAAATGATACATTTTTAATTGAAAGAAACTTTTATTCTTTATCGCAATTTGAATCTAGAATGGAACATATTCTTTTCATCATTATCAACTAATCGCTAATCTCATTCTAAGCGCGAATGAAGGATAAAATCCAGCGCAAATACGCGTAACATAATATTTTAATTTCAATTCTCTCTCGCAAAGCGTAAGATCGAATAAATTTGAAGGATATAGTTTATTGTTTCTCATTATTTCCATGGAAATTATATTTAATAAGCATTAGCTAGCGCATAAATTTCACCTTTCTCCGATATAAAGAGAACATAATACATTGCATATTAAATTTGAGAGCATAAATTTTGCTCCTTATTCTCTACCTGTTTACTGATCCCATAATCTCGCATTTCGTAATCCCCAGAGAGGTCTCCCACCATGATATATTGATCATTCTCTCGTACACGACTCCAAGAACCGCGCATTCGGTTTTTATCCTGAGAAAACAATAACTGGAAAGGCTTTTGAAGTCCGTTTCGCGCTGATAACGAGAGAAAAAAAACCAAAAAAAACCGAGACATTGTAACATAACAGTCTGCTGTTGTACAATTTAAAGTGTCCAATAGCTTGTAATTTACGTCTCACTTCAGAATTCAATAAAAAAAAAATTTAGAAGGCAAAAGATGAGAGAAACGAAGGAATTTTTGGATGTGGTTGAGGGTAGCCAATGACTTAAATAAACTGAATCGAAATGAAAAATAGAAATAGTTTTCACCAACCTTTCACTCCAATAAAAATTAATTAACCTCAAGGAAAAAATGAAAGAATAATAAAAATTAAGGAGGGGTAACATTTTAAATAGTATATATTAGTGATGGATCGAATAACCGCAACCGCAACCGCAACCGCACTACAACCGCACAAAAATTCACAACCGTAACCGCAACCGCAACCGCACTACAACCGCACAAAAATTCACAACCGCAACCGTAACCGCAACCGCCGTTCCATAAGTGCGGTTGCGGTTGTAAAAGCTTAGTTAATTTTAATTTTAGATTAATTAGAAATATTTCTTTTTTTAAAAAGAAAATGATGGGTCTCCTTATGCGTGCTTAAACGTGACGTCATACGGCTGCCGTAGTAAAATTGGTTTAAACTGCGCTCTAAGTTATTACTCTGTGAGCTCCATGAAGTAACATTCACCAAGGATCAACAAGAAGATGCGAGTTCTTCTAGACAACTATCACAAAGAAAAAAGAATTGCTCCCGACGATGATCCTCTTCAGTGGTGGAAAGATAACGAACTAAAATACAAAGAACTTGGCTGTATTGCAAGAACATATCTTGCTTGCCCTTCAAGTAGCATTCCAAGCGAGCAGCTCTTCAAGTGGAGCGGGAACGTTGTACGATGAGAGGCGTTGCCGCTTGAAAGGTGAAAATGCAGCAAAAATATTATTCTTGAAATTCACACTGCCTGTCATTAAGTTTGACATCAGTTTTTCAAATGAATAATAATCCATAACTTTCCAATGGGTGGAGGCTGGGGAAAGTGGTAGGTGGGATGAACAGTGCGATGGGTCCTCGTCCCTCATCCTGGTAACACACTTAGTGCAAAATATGGTTTTAATTAATTTGACCTATTCTTTCATAATAGCTATATAAGTTTAGAATATACTTCATTTAAATAGTATTTATTTAGTAAATACCTTATGTTGAACACAAGTTTTGCAACACACAAATAGCGGTAGCGGTGTATTGCAAAACTTGTGTTCAACATAAGGTATTTACTAAATAAATACTATTTAGTATATATTATGTACCAAGTGTGGCTAAATCGCACTATAGTGGCTAAATCCAGTTAATAATTACGCATTTTTCCTAGTATATAACCGCAACCGCAACCGCGGTTGGAAAAAATTCGACAACCGCAAACACAACCGCAACCGCGGTTGTGAAAAACCGACCACTCGATCCATCACTAGTATATATATATATATATAATATAATATATATATATATATATATATATATATTAGACTGGCCCCGCCAAAACTTTTATTTGAAAAGTGAGTCTCACCTCTAAAATTGTTACCACCATTATAATATACTCGCACACTAAATTTCAGCAATATCTGTGTACTTTTAGTGGTGCCGACAGCCTCTTGTATGTTTCATTTATTTATTACATTTATTCATCATATATTTATTTTGTAATTCGTATTACAAATATTGTGTGTAAACAATGCCTATTCACACTCTCGTGCATTGTGTTCCACATGTTTCACTGTGTAACTGTGTATGTCGAGTAGAAACACGTCTTTTGACCTGACGTCATTACTGGTGACGTCATTGGCTATGGAGAAAAGTGGGAGGCTCGTTGTTCGCGTCAGTATTGTTTAAGACGCAGTGAGAGATTGTTGCGCGAGTGTTTTCCCTTAATATTTGCAGATTTTATCCTTCACCATGTCAGATTCAATTAAAACAAGAAGAAAAACTGAAATATGGCCGCAAATGCGACATCGGGAAAGAGATGAAAGACAAGTTGCACTAAAAGAAGCCGAGGCATTGCGAAAGAAATTGTCATCAGCTGTTGTTCAGTTCAGTGATAGCAGTTCAAGCAGTAGTAGTGATGAGCAACCAGAGCCAGGCACATTGTACACTCCTGAAATGACATCCAAACCTTCAAGCAGCACAATATCAAATAAGCGTAAGCGCATCGTAACACCTGATCTAGCAATGGCATTAGATCGAACAAAAACAAGTGATCGTAGTGCTGTTATAGTGCTTTCAGCTGCTGCAACCTCTCTTGGACATGATATTGACAATGTTGTTTTGAGCAGAGGTACTCTACAGAGAGCGAGGAGTGTTGTACCCAAGAATTTGCAGATGACATTAAGCAAACCTTTACCTCTGACGTTCCGCTTACCATTCATTGGGATGGTAAAGTAATGCAAGATATAAGAGGTGATGAAAATATAGATAGGCTAGCTATTCTTGTATCCGGTGGAGGAAAGTCTAAGCTTCTAGCAGTACCCAAACTTGCTTCTGGAGAAGGCGAAAGAATTGCAGAAGCAGTTCTAGAATGCTTAGACAATTGGAATTTGCGAGAATGTATTCAAGCAATGTGTTTTGATACTACCGCTAGCAATACTGGCCAAAAAAAGGGCGCTTGCATAATAATAGAAAGTAAGCTTGATAGAAAACTCCTTTCTTTGGCCTGTCGGCTCCATATTAATGAAATTGTGATATCAGACTTCTTCCAGAAGTGTTACGGTGGTTCAACGGGACCGGATATATTACTTTTCAAACGTTTCAAGAATTCCTGGAAACAAATGGATGATAAAAGATTTGAAATTGCCAATACAAACATGCCGTGTAAAGTAGAAATCCTCGCACTGTGCGAAGAACAGCTTGCGAGAAGTCACTCAAGAGCGGATTATTGCGAACTTCTTGAATTATCAATTATTTATTTAGGTGGTGTTCCCTCAGGAGGAGTACATTTTCGTCAACCTGGGGCTTTACATCGCGCTAGGTGGATGTCACGAGTGATTTATGCCATCAAAATTGTATTGTTTCGCTCGCAGTTCAACCTGACGAAACAGGAACAGAGTGCAATGGAACGCTTCTCTCGCTATGCTGTTCGCTTTTATGTGCCAAAATGGTTTGCGGCCCCCATCGCATCTTCTGCACCAAGAACCGATTTGGAGTGTCTACAAGAGTTTCAGCAATATGATGATAAGGAACTTTCAGCAATAGCTAGCAAAGCACTATGCCGTCACTTCTGGTATCTAAATGAAGAACTTGTGCCGCTTGCCTTTTTTGATGATGGCATAACTTTGCAAGTGAAACGGCAGATGGTTCAGGCATTGGAAAGACCTGGTTCAGAAATACCAGAAAAACGAATTGCTTTTGACTACACTCATGATGAAGCACTAGAGAAAAATCTGGCGGACTTTGTCACACGCTCAAGTCGCTCCTTCTTTGAGAAATTGTCCCTTCAATCGACGTTTCTCGAAGTAGATCCTACAGAATGGGATAACAGGGACGACTATAAATTAGTTAAGGAATATGTTAAAACAATGAATGTTGTAAACGATAATGCAGTGAGAGCGGTCTCATTAATTCAGAGTTTCAACAGTCATCTCACAAAAAACGAAGAACAACTGCAGTACCTTCTTCAAGTCGTGGAAAAACACCGAGAGCGGTTTCCAGAGGCAAAGAAATCGATGATAAAGACAGGAAGCACATCAACATCATGAGTTAACATAAAGAAAAGTGGATTAGGCCTATTGGGGACACCACTTAAAAAAAAAACGCGTCTGTTGTAGTTACCTCCTGGGTGGTGCGGAAAAACTACACATTTCAGAGTCTTTCGGCACCACTAAATACTATCGAATCGGGCTGAAACTTCACTCAAAACTTTCTATCGACACGCATAACAAATTCCAGGGGTGAGACTTAAGAAAAGAAAAAAAATATTTTTCACCCCTACGAACCTAGGCCGGTCTAATATATATATATATATATATATATATATATATATATATAACGTAAAGAACGACGCTTTGTATAGGAGAATTATCCGCGCAAGATGAGAGCGAAAGAACGAAACAAATGAAAAAATGAGGTAACCACCCGGGAATCGAACCCGGGATCTTCCGATTGCCGGTCAGATATGATAACCATTACACCACGGGCCTCACTCAGTCAAATGTCGTAATTCCTCTACATGCGCGCAGAAACCAATGCCCCAAAGGGGCACCTCCCGCATGCCGTAACATTATATACATTATAACTGCAAACACGCAGTATAATTAACGTAAAGAACGACGCTTTGTATAGGAGAATTATCCGCGCAAGATGAGAGCGAAAGAACGAAACAAATGAAAAAATGAGGTAGCCACCCGGGAATCGAACCCGGGATCTTCCGATTGCCGGTCAGATATGATAACCATTACACCACGGGCCTCACTCAGTCAAATGTCGTAATTCCTCTACATGCGCGCAGAAACCAATGCCCCAAAGGGGCACCTCCCGCATGCCGTAACATTATATACATTATAACTGCAAACACGCAGTATAATTAACGTAAAGAACGACGCTTTGTATAGGAGAATTATCCGCGCAAGATGAGAGCGAAAGAACGAAACAAATGGTTTCTGCGCGCATGTAGAGGAATTACGACATTTGACTGAGTGAGGCCCGTGGTGTAATGGTTATCATATCTGACCGGCAATCGGAAGATCCCGGGTTCGATTCCCGGGTGGTTACCTCATTTTTTCATTTGTTTCGTTCTTTCACTCTCATCTTGCGCGGATAATTCTCCTATACAAAGCGTCGTTCTTTACGTTAATTATTCTGCGTGTTTGCAGTTATAATGTATATATATATTATATATATATATAGAGAGAGAGAGAGAGAGAGAGAGAGAGAGAGAGAGAGAGAGAGAGATGGAGGAAATGTCCTTAATATAATGTTAAGTGAAATAGTTACAATAAAAATTGAATTGAATTTCATTAGAAAGGATTATGAATATAATAACAAAGGTTTGATTTTTGCCGTTTTTCGCTGTCGGCTAAAAGTTGTGGTGATATGTGGTTGTTAAGAAAAGATCATCTTTAAACCAAGTAAATAACTTTATCCTTTGGAAAATTTATAATTGAAAAATTCAAAATAATTTTGTTAAAAAAATTTGTAAACCGATGAACCAATTATATTTTTATACGTTTCTGAACTTAAAACTTTTCATATTTTAATTTTTGCATGCAAAAATGTATGTTTATGAACTTTGTGTTAAGAGGAATGTGTGCGTGTGTGTGTATATATATATATAATATATATATATATATATGTGTGTGTGTGTGTGTGGAAAAGGTTTTCCACAGGAAATAAATTTTTGTTAAAATTTAAAATTATTCTGTTTGAATAAATTAAAGTATTAATCCTTTGAAAGATATTATTCTACTCGTATAAATTAAAATGTGAATCAATTAAATTCGTAATATTTGTATAAATTGCCTCAATGCCCAGTAAATTCTCTGGCATCCTTTCGATAAGCCTAACGATGCTCCAGGCTAATATAAACCATATAAAGGAGTTAAGCGTAGAACCAAAATTATATAAATTCTTTTGCTAATATCATTGTTAGACAACCTTTGCAACCTTAAGAATCTTTTGTAAACGTGGCTTCATGGGAGTTTCTTCAGGGGCAAAGGGAAAAACACCTTGAGAGAGTTAGTCGTGCGTCACTCGTGCCTCGGCCCTTTGGGCAGGCAGTTCGTGCCTCACCCTTTGAGTGGTCAGTCAACCCAATTGGGTTTTTCTTCTTTTAGAACTCTCTAAACAAGTGTAGTGATACAACATTGAATTCTGTTTACGTTGATTGTAAAAGCAATCTAATATTTTAAAAGTGATCTATCCTCGTGAAATAAAGACTGAAGAAGTAATTCGTCAATTATTACCTTCCACGAGAAAAGCATTCCACTCCCACAACGGACAAAGGGAGGGGACGCCATTGAGCAAAGGTATAAATTGTTTTCCGTAACTCGCAGTCAGATAAAATAAAGTTGAAAAGATGAACCGTGGACCTCAGCAGTATAAACTTCATTGTTGGTGCGAGGAAATGACATACGGAGCATACCTTTTACACATTGGGAAAAGGTGTAACGAAGAAGAAAATATCATCTTTTCCGACATATATATATATATATATATATGATACAAACCCACAGGGAAAAAGAAAAATGATTCCAAGGCCTTTCCTGTATTCAGAAGTACATCTCGAAACCTCTTCTGAATACACGAAAGGCTTTGGAATAATTTTTCCTTTTTCCCTGTAGGTTTGCATCATTCATTCATTTCACGTGTTTAATTGTGAAATTCATCCCATATATATTATATATATATATATATATATTGGTGATATAGCGGTTGTCCGCAACCGCACATATTCTCAGCTCCGCAACCGCATTTATCAGTGCGGTTATTGCGGTTGTTTAAGGGTCTCTTCTTGCTAGGGCAACCAAATGCTATAAATGCTAGTGTAATGGCCATAAATGCTATAAACATCGCCAAATGCTGCTCCTGTCATGCCTCATGCCTTTACTCAAGGGTGCAAAAAAAGTAAAAGTTCGCTACGCCCTAATTGCGACATGTCTAGAATTGCTACTTGGACTGGATGGATAGATGCATTATGTAATAACTTACATTTATCAACGCTAGGTGGCTAGAAAAGCATTATTTTAATTATATTTAATAGAGCAATGATGATGTATAATTAGTGTTGATAAAAAAAAGATAAAAAACACTAAAAAAAATTTATTAGAAATTAGGCAACCTTCACTACCAAGTTACAAACTAAACTAAACTAAAGCACCAGCTTCAGTATCTGTTCAGACACGAGTGACGGTGTTTGTGTTGCGCTAGCTCTCCGTCGCTACCTTTATAACGTTACGTGCTTCAACCCATTAGTAAAGTGTTAGACTGTGGTGCAACCATCATGGAGCGATCTACGAGTGCAGTGTGGAAGTACTTCTCGAGAGTGTCAAACGATGTAGGGAAGTGTCATATGTAATAAGAACTATTCACGAAAGGAAAGGAGTACCACTAACTTCAAAGACCATATGCGTTCAATGCACAAGAAGGAATATAATGAAGTGATATCTAGTGAAAATGAAGCTAATGAACAGTCCAAGAAGAAAAAGGAATCAAAAGTGTCTCTTACAGGAAATGAAGTGTGCAGTGAAAGAAAAGAATCAGACGATTGAAAGTTGCTTCGAAAAAGTCAAAATTTGGGATGCGAATCATTCCAAATCAAAATCACTGGACTATCGCATAGTCGAAATGATAATAATGGATGACTTGCCATTCAGCCACGTTGAGGACTTAGGTTTCATGAGACTCATGGCTAAAACAGCTCCTCAGTATAAAGTGAAACAGCGTCAGTTCTACACTGATCTTATGTGCAACGATATCTATGACTTTGTTTCAAAGAAAGTGTTCAAAATTCTTGAGCCTCTAAAAGATTCGAAAGTATCATTGACAACGGATGCATAGTCAGACACGTCTGCTGGAGTATCTTTAGTCTCTTTGACATACCATGCAGTGAATCAAGACTTCAAGAGAACCAATTTGGTGCTAAGCGTAATGCCACTTGAAGATCGCCACACTGGCGAATACTTGTCAGAAAAATTTGAGCAGATGCTTCAGAAGTGGGATATTGCCCATTCATCCATCCATTGTGTAATGCGCGACTCAGGAGCAAACATGATAAAAACTTTGTTTCTCACTGGCGTCCATAACATCGATTGTACTGTTCATAAACTGCAGCTTGTAATCAAAAGTGGATTATCCTCACAAAAATCTCTCAGTGACTTGTTAGCTAAACTTCGATCCTTCGCTACCCATTTCAACCATTCTACGATGGCGCAGGATGAGTTAAAAAAAATTCAGAAACGCTTAGATCAACCTGAACTTACAGTCATTCATGATGTCGCCACACGGCGGAACAGCACTTATCACATGATGCAGAGAACACTGAAGTTTAAGGAACCACTGAGTCTATATAGCACTGCTAACTCCAAAATGCAACAACTCACTTACGTCTACTTCACTCTCTTGTCAAACTGTGTGGCTGTGCTGGAACCATTCGATGATATCACAAAAAGATTGAGTAGTTCCATCTTCTTCCATATCTGAGGTTATTCCCCTCGTCGTTTCCTTGAAAAATGTGCTGCAACCTCGAAGTGGTGATTCTGAAGCTGATCGTGGAATCAAAACAATGAAGGAGATAATGCGCACAGAGCTAGCAAGGAGATTTGATGGCCTAGAAGCAAATGACATGCATTCTTTGGCTACCTATTTGGATCCAAGATACAAAGCAAAATTTTTTTCCGCTTCACATGTCACAAAAGGTGTTCAGGAAAAATTGGGATATCTTTGCGATGAAATGGACAAGACTCAAACATCATCGGACTCAGAGACAGCCAGTGAACCACCGGCAAAGAAACCACTGATTGATTCAGGCCAGGCATCAGCTTCTACGAGTAAATCAATAACAATAATGGACTCAATGAGTGCTCTATTGGCTTCCAGTAGTGATGACGAGACCGAAACTGAGTCAAGCAGAGACTCGCAAAAAATGATCGAGAAATATCACAAAGAGAAAAGGATTGGACAAGAAGATGATGCTTTGGCTTGGTGGAGGTCAAATGAAAAGAAATACAAAAATTTGAGCAAACTGGCTCGGACATACCTTGAATGTCCTCCCTCAAGTGTTCCTAGTGAACAATTATTTAGTGGAGCAGGGATCATCTACGATGAAAAAAGAAATAGGCTGAAAGGGGACAAAGCTGAAAAAATTTTATTTTTGAAATACAGTCTCCCAGCAATTCAATTTAAATGTAAGGATTAAATAGTGTGTATATAATAATTATATACGCCACTTTCGAATGGGCGGTGGTTTTGGAAAGTGGTTGGTGGGATGCAAAACGCGTTGGGTCTTCGTCCCGCATCCTGGAAACACACTTTTTACAGTTTAGATTATAGTCATTATATTGTAGACTGTGAAAAGTGTGGCTAAAACGCGATATTTTATTGTGTTGTTTATTCTTAGGTAATATTATGATGTTATAGGGTACATAACCGCAACCGCGCGGAGGTCTATTTGTAAGCTCCCTTAATGAAGTGACAGCACCAATAAACAAAAGTTAACGATTTCATCTTTCATTTATAACTGCGCTCGGTTTTTACCGCAGCTTTAATTGTTCATTTGCCATGAACGCCACCCGCATTCATTTATTGTTATATGGGATGAATTTCACAATTAAACACATGAAATGAATGAATGCTGCAAAACCACAAGGAAAAATGAAATTGTTATATATATATATATATATATATATATATATATATATATATATATCATTCGCCCTTAACGGTATTATTTGTTACCATTAAAGCCACGCCCACAACTACGCCCACAGTGTAAATTTCTTAGACCTGATTGGTTATATTAGATTGGAAGAAGTTGTACTACATGATGATTGCACATCCATTTCTTTTATTCTCAAGATTTTCTGTAAAAAAAAACAGTCAAGATATTACATGAGATACAAAACTAAACAAAATTCAGATATCGGTTTTTCAAACACATTTGTCTCGTAGCAGTGAATCGGAAAGTAACACACACACACACACACACACACATACACAGTATATATATATATATATATTCAATCCTGAGCCGTCATTCAAACACTCATATTAGAATGCCTGCTGCGCCTTGCGCAGCACATGCCCCCCGAAATACAACCTAGGGCGGGAAGACTGGAAGGGGCGAGTGTGTTACTAAAATCTCCCCTAGTTCTCCCTTAATATGGATGCTAAATTTGGTACAGATTACCGTAGCCGTTTAGGCGTGTATAAAGGAACAGACAGCATCAACCTGACGAGGTTTTTGTTCAACATTACGACCTTGAAAAATGCAACTCTTCTTATATTCGCGGACAGTATATCCGAGTGAAGTCGAAATGTGTCATACATATAGTATTTTTACTCGTTACTTAATATCCGATGACCAAAAACGAACATTTCTTGGAATTTTGTATTTTTAACATTTTCTATGAAAAAATCATTTTGTTTGGCAAGTCTTTGGTTACTTTTTCTTCAAATTATTTTTAAAATAAGATTAATAACTAATATAATAACTAATATAATAAAATGTGTTATATGACGATCATTATCCGCCGCCAACAGTAGAGCAGTTGCATATGGTATTTCTTTAAATTTCAAATAAAATTTGTTGGCATCCCACCACAAAGTGATGGTCGTCTTATATTTCAGGCCGTCTTATATTCGGGTAAATACGGTGTATATATATATGATATATATATATATATATATATATATATATATATATATATATATATATATATATATATATATATAGGCGTATGGGATGGCACTTTACTGGGGGGAGGGCGGAAAAAATTTGGCCTGAAAATTTTGAGGGTGCCCTGATTTCCGCATAAACACTATGTGTAGCATAAAATAACACAAAGGTTAAAGCAGAGCTTTCCAAACTGTGTGTCGCGACACATTAGTGTTTTTTGTATTTTGAAAATTTTGATTTTTCTATCAACAAAATCGGCTACAAGATAAACCACCTACTGAAAAATTATCTGATATTTGATATTTGATAACAAAAATTAATTAATGTGTCGTGAAAATTTTTATGCTTAAATAGTGTGTCGCCAACGTGAAAAGTTTGGAAAGCTCTTGGTTAGAGTATGAGTAACATATATTAAAGCCTTTTTTATATAAAAAACATTACAATTTACAAAAATGAGATAAAATTTTGCTACAACATTTCTAAATGAGAAGCAAAACTACGGCATTACAGTTGATATAGAATTCAGTAAGTCCTCAACTTACGTTTTAATTATTAACTACAAGTATAGTAGCAAGTAATTAATTCACCTCAAGAAGTTAAAAAAAAAAAGGAATGTTAGGAAAAATCTGCCCTGAAAATTTCAGTATTTGCCCTGAAAATGCTCAATTCCCTAGCCTTGGGGGCGGGGGGACTTCTGCCCGCAAACCCCCCGCCTTATACGCATATATATATATATATATATATATATATACATATATATATATATTATAATAGTACACCCCTAATCCTCATAAGGCATCGCTAATGGCTCATAAGGCAGCGCTAATTTATGGCTCGCTAAACTATAAAGCCTCACGCAACAATTCACCATTTTGCTGGCATTATTAACGCCGCTTTTGTTCATCCCTACTAAGGCTTACGTCTATATATATAAGGCAGTGTACCACACCCAGAGTTAGAAATTTGAGCCCACGATATTGGTGCTTTGCCGAGGCTGGTTCACTATCAGAGTCGGAAGTGGACTGGTAGATAACACTAGGCAACAAATTTCAACTTTTTTTTTGTTACAGACACGTGAACTACTGATTCCTACTAAAGCGATGATGCTGATTTCAGATCTGATATCAAAATTTCTCTATCACGTCCAGATTTTGTGTAACCGAAAACCCCTATTTTTCATTTTTTTTCTCACCCGCTTCTATTACGAAAGCCGTCTAAGCTACTTTTCCTTGCCACGTTTTATGTTAAGCATACTTAAATAATTAGTGAACAGGGATGTCTTTCCTCCTTTATTCTGGCTTAAGACAGACAGCGGAATTCCGCTGGCGGAGTTACCACCCCTGCGCCCAACCATCCACCCAAAGCGCGTTAGTATTTTGTTGTTACTACTGAAAGGCAAATTCCTGTTCTTAAGTGAAACTTTGGTGTGTCCTCTTCCTTTGTCGCTTGTAGGATGACGAGCTCTCCTTCTGCAGGAACCAACAATAATCTCCCATCATATTTGGGTTGAAATTACCTTGGTATCTGTTTTCCATAACTGAGATCTGTTGGTGGAAGCGCTCACCATGCTCGTCACTTACAGCCCCAAGGTTGGCCGGGAAGAAGTCAAGATGAGAATGTAAAAAATGAATTTTCAAAGACATTCTGCATCCCATTATTTCATAAGATTTAAGCATGTTTTCTACGAGTTTACGGTGGTTTTCAGCTTTGTGGTTTCCAAGAAAATTTTTGACAACTTCAACGAAAGATGTCCATGCTCCTAGTTCATTCTCATTTAGGTTAGATGGAAACGATGAGTCGTGGATGACACTGCGGATCTGTGGTCCAGTGAAAACTCCAGCTTCTAGCTTAGCATCTGTCAATATTCCTTTGAATTTATCCTTTAAATATTGGAAACCACTACCTTGATGATCCATACCCTTCACGAAATTTTTCATAAGGCCAAGTTTAATGTGAAGTGGTGGAAGATGTACTTTCTGAGGGTCAATAAGTGCTGGGTGTTTCACATTGTATTTACCAACAACATGTTCAGTTCTAGATGGCCAATCATGTTTTTTGTAGTGGTTCTTGTCATCTCTGCTGTTCCATAGACACAAAAAGCACATATGCTTTGTGTAGCCCAACGGTAACCCAAGAAGTAATGATACAACTTTAAGGTCGCCACAAATATTCCATGTGTGGTCCTTATATTTGATGAGTCTTAGCAGCAGTTTCATCGATTCATAAGTCTCATTAAGGCCAGTGGCATGTGCTACAGGTATTGAAGGTTTTTCATTGCCGTTGTGCAGTAATACAGCTTTAAGGCTAGCTTTACTAGAGTCAATGAACAGTCTCCATTCTTTTGGATCATAGCGACAGCCAATCCCTTGCATCAGACCACTGATATCGTGGCAGAAACAAACGTTTTCTTCCTGTAAGTAAAATGATGAAAACTGCAAATGGCGATGGCGGAAATGGGAAAACTTTGGTGTTTGGTTGGAGAAGATTAAATTCTTGAAGTCTTGAACCAAGCAACTCTGCCTTTTCTTTTGGTAATTCCAAATCGCGCACTAAGTCATTTAACTCCGCTTGACTTAACAAATGTGGGGAAATATTTGCATCTGGAACATATATGCCATCTTTCCCTGTTTCTATATCACTAGCAGAATCTTCAGATGAACTGCTGTCTGTTATCGTTGCTGGTGGAACTGGTGGTGGATTTGTTTCATCATGTGGTACTGGTTTCATTGCTGATTCGCAGTTTGGGTACGTGATCTTTGATTTGTTTTTCTTTGTGAAACCAGCAATCTTTGTCAAACAAAAATAACAATCATTGAAGTGATTTTTCGGCTCACGCCAAACCATGGGGACTGAGAACGGCATAGCTTTTCTTTTACCATTCATCCAAGCTATTAACATTGCATTGCACTGTGCACAGCAAATATGTGGTGCCCAGTCCCTCTGTTGGTCTCCTAACTTACAGTCAAAATAACACTTGTAGGCAAGTTTAATCTTTGTTGTTATGTTTCTACGTTGTGGCTTAGGTGTATATTGTCCACAGACAAAGCAGAAGTTGTCTGGGTGATTTACACAAGCACGTCTATTTGATGCCATTTTGAATTACCATACAATATCTGAAAAAACGTAGAAAGTAATTATTACGATGTGCAAAATAAAAAGAAATACACACCGTAGTACAAAACAAATGCTATAAAAACACACAAGTCACCACAACCTGTCACTTGCTCATCAGCAGAGAGCTTCAACAACCGTTCTGCTTGACTGTCACGTAGCGACTGACCGTTGGGCCGTTGCCCGTTACTATGCTCTTGACTCAGTGTTGCCAACTCGGGATAAATTTTATTTATCAAAATTGTTCGAATTTGTATATAGTTGGCAAAAAAAATTGCTTTAACCTTGAAAAGCAAGTTTCATATTACTGGCATTAAGCCGATTAAAACCAAAATCTGGACGTCGTAGAAAATTTTACTAAAAGTGATTTGCATTTTACACAAAATCTAGACGTGATAGAAAAAATCTAATTATAGATTTGAAATCAGCATACCGAAATTAGCTAGGAGCACCTATTTGGTCTTCTGTAACAAAATCTTTGTTGCCTAGTGTAATAAATTAATAATGAAAATACAAGTGCTATGATATTACATTAAGGTTAAGGCTCAACCACATGACTCAGTGAATCACATTGAACGTTATAAGCTTCGACCACATCCCTCGAAGCATACACTATATCCGGACACGCATAGGTAGTTGCAAAAAGGGTCTTTAATGCCAAAACCTAATAAATAGTAGGGCCGCCTTTGGCCTGAATGACAGCCTCAACCCTCCTTGGCATACTTTCAACCAACTTCCAGTAGGTGTCTATCGGAATACCCCTCCATTCTTCTTTCAAAGCCGCTCCCAGAGATGGTTTGGAAGAAGGCCGATTTGGCCGAAGTCTGATGCGGCGCTCCATTTCTTCACAAAGGTGTTCAATGGGGTTAAGGTCCGGACTCTGAGCCGGCCAGTCCAACTTCTCGACATTGTTATCCATAATGACAAATTAATCATCAATATAATTCCGTTCTTTTTCTATAACCTCCTCCCACCTGTAGAAAAGTTTTTTTATGCCACGTTCGAAGAAATCCCTTGGTTTTGAGTTTTTGAGTTAAAAAAAAACGATCACTTCGTTTTCGATAGCTTCCCTGGATTGCAACTTTTGTCCATCTAGGTGGTGTTGCAGACTTCTGAATAAATGGTAGTCTGAAGGTGCGATGTCCAGAGAATAAGGTGGATGAGGCATTTTTTCCCAACCAAATGCCTCCAATTCGGCAGTGGTGATTCGAGCAGTGTGAGGTCGCGCGTTATCCTGGTGGAATAGAACACCTCTGCGATTAATTAATGCAGGACGTTTTTCTTGTAATGCCATCTTCAGTCGTTGGAGTTGTTGGTAGTAGACTTCAGCTGTGATTGTCTGGTTATCTGGCAGAAGCTCAAAATGAATAATTCCTTGCATATCCTACCAAACGCAGAGCAAAATTTTCTTTGGATGAGGTCCAATCCTTGACTGAGGTTCAGGCTTTGTTTCACGGCTAAGCCACTGATGTCGACGCTTAATATTGTTATAGAGGACCCATTTTTCATCCCCAGTGATGATCCGATTAAAAACCGATGCCGGCGGTTGCCGAGAATGCAGTGATGTGCAAATATCGACTCGATGTTGAAGAGTCGCTTGTGACAAATTACGCGGAGAAAATATTCATTAGCCTAATCCTATACTAGTCTAAGCCTACACTAGCCTAAGTCATTCTGTATCATTCTGTATCGTGATAAAACATGTGCGAACCTGTCGCTGTGTGTATTTTGCAACATTTCTAAAACTACTTCACATTATCTTGAGGTTATTCTATTATCTATCGTCCATTTTCTAATCGAGCAGAATTTATGTTACAACCTGATAAAAAAAACAGCAGCCTCTAATAGCAAACGAGCGATATCAAATGGTACAATTACTGTATAAGCCATTTTAATCCCTGCCTCAAGGCAGCAAAATGCTAAGTACGCCTCTGTATATATAATATATATATATATGTATATATATATATATATATATATATATATATATATATATATATATATATATATACTCATGTAGCACAGTTGATCGATCGAGTGCTGATGTATGGTTAATATCGTTGAAATGTGGTTGATATTTTTGACAGTCCACAAATTAATGGTGATGCAGTTGATGCAACAATATGTTGATAAAATAAAAAAAAATGGCATCAATTTCAAGAGCCTCAGAGCCCCCTGGCGAGGGGACCATAAATGCCACTTCTGGCTACCCCGCTGCCGATACTGGGAACGCAGACCCGGGCAGCGGGGCTGGATCTGCTACCGCCCATTCGAGATATTCTGGACCTCTGTCTAATTCACTTTTCATAAACTTCTGCAACATTCGTGGCCTTTTCTCAAATTTTCAATCTGTTGAACACCACCTCTCCTCTAAATCTCATCTTCTTTTCCTCACTGAAACTCAGATGTCTACGACGACTGACAGCAACCCCTTTTCTGTACCCTCTTACTTTCTCTATACTCAATTTCACTCCAAAAGTGGATGCTGCGTATATGTAGGCAATGACCTAACTTGTTCTCGTATTCCCGAACTCGAATCCTCCGAATTCTATACCCTCTGGCTATGGCTTACTTGCCATTCTCAAACTAAATACACCTGCCCTGTTTATCTTTCTCCTAATTCTACTGAGTATCCAAAATTCTTTGACTGTCTCACTTCCAAAGTGGAATACATTCTTTCCCGCTCTCCCTTTGCTGAAATATCCATTTTAGGAGATTTCAATGTTCACCACCACCTTTGGCTTTCCTCCCATTTCACTGACATTCCTGGTGAACTAGCTTGCAACTTTTCTATCCTAAATGACCTGGAGCAGATTGTACAGCACCCTACTCGTATCTCCGATCGCCTTGGAGATAGGCCCAACATTCTGGATTTAATTCTTACCTTTCATCCTTCTTCTTATTCTGTGAAACTTTTTGCTCCGTTGGGCTCCTCCGATCACAATCTTATATCTGTTTCCTGTCCTATCGCTCCAATTCGGCCTTTGGATCCTCCCAAGAGGAGACGCCTTTGGCACTTCGGCGGCGCTGATTGGGAGGCCCTTAGGCAGTACTTCTGTGATTTCCCATGGAATGATTACTGCTTCCGTGGCCGGGGCCCTTTTGAGTCTGCAGAGCGCATCATGGAGGTGACTCTCTCGGGCATGGAGGGGTACATTCCATATTCTATTTCTACTACTAATGCAAAAAAACCTTGGTTTAACTTTACTTGTTCTAATGATATCCGCAACAGAGAGGAGGCTTTCAGAAGGTACCGTTGCCATCCAACTCCTGACTCTCACTCAGCTTATATTTCTGCCCGGAATCATGCAAAATCTGTTCTTCGACTCGTCAAAACTTCCTTCATCCGACAAAAATTCGAAAATCTATCCAATTCTAATTCTTCTCGCTCTTTCTGGAATCTAGCTAAGAACCTCTTCAACAACTTTACTTCCTCTTCTTTCCCTCCTCTTTTCCATTCTGACGGCACAGTTGCCGTCTCTTCTCCTGACAAAGTTGAACTCTTCGCTCAAACTTTCACCTCCAATTCAACCCTGGACGATTTTGGTGCTGCTCCTCCACCTCCTACCCCCCTCTGACTTTATTATGTCTGAAATTAGAATATCTTGTAAAGACGTTTTTTATGCCCTATCTGGGCTTAACTCTACGAAAGCGTATGGTCCTGATGGTGTTCCTCCTGTTGTTCTTAAGAACTATGCTTCTGTGCTGACACCCTGCCTAAGTAAACTTTTTCGTCTTTGCCTTTCATCTGGTACTTTTCCTTCCTGCTGGAAGTTCGCTTTCATTCAGCCTGTCCCAAAGAAGGATGACCGCTCGCAACCCTCCAACCATCGTCCAATTGCTTTCATTCTTGCCTTTCCAAAGTTTTTGAATCTATCCTTAATAGGAAGATTCTTAAACACCTTTCTTCTCACAATCTTCTTTCGGAGCGTCAGTATGGATTCCGCAAGGGACGTTCTACTGGTGATCTTCTTGCATATCTCTCTGACTTTTGGTCATCCTCTTTTCGGGATTTCGGTGAAACTTTTGCTATTGCACTAGACATATCAAAAGCTTTTGATAGAGTCCTTCTACCTGTGCCTTCATTTCTAATTTTCCTTCTGGCCGATCTATAGCTGCAGTGATGCAGTTGTAGATGACCACTGTTCTTCTCCTAAAGCTATTAACAGTGGTGTTCCCCAGGGTTCTGTTCTGTCATCCACTCTTTTCCTTTTATTTATTAATGATCTTTCAATTCGCACTTCCTGCCCTATTCACTCCTATGCCGATGATTCCACTCTTCACTTCTCCACCCGCTTCTCAAAGCGTCCCTCACAGCAGTCGCTTCATGATTCGCGTGAGGCGGCTATGGGGCACCTGACCTCTGACCTTTCTGCTATATCTGATTGGGGCAGAGAAAACCTTGTGGCTTTCAATGCCTCAAAAACTCAGTTCCTCCATCTGTCTACTCGTCACAATCTTCCACACGACTATCTCCTTACCTTCAACAACAGACAACTCAATCCTTCCTCTTTTCTTTACATTCTTGGCGTCGTTTTCTTTCCTCGTGATCTTTCCTGGAAAGATCACATATACTCTCTTTCTAAAACAGCTTCTAAGGGGTTAGGTGTGCTGTACCGCCTCCGCGGTTTCTTCACCCCCACTCAGTTGCTGTCTCTGTACAGGGGTCTTGTTCACCCATGTATGGAGTATGCTTCTCATGTGTGGAGTGGTTCAATCCACACAGCTGTACTTAACCGGGTGGAATCAAAGGCTTTTCGTCTCATCAATTCCCCGCCTCTTATTGATTGTCTTCAATCTCGCTCTCTTCACCGCAGTGTCGCCTCACTCTCTCTTTACTATCGCTATCATAACGGACATTGCTCTTCTGAATTCTCTAACTGCATGCCTCCTCCTTTAAGGAGAGCACGCAGTACCAGACTCTTTACACTTTCTCATTCCTATTCTGTCCAACTATCTAATGCAAGGGTTAATCGGTATTTTCAGTCTTTCATCTATTCAACCGGTGAACTCTGGAACAACCTTCCTCTATCCATCTTAGGAAAATTCAAGGTCTCCGGACCTTGATTTTGGCGCTCTTCTTCTTCTATGGGGGAGGCGCTTTTGCGGGCATTTGCCCTTGGCCCCTCTTTCCTGCATAAAAAAAACTGCAATCAGCATTTCGAAAATATATTTTTTTAGGTGATGATATAATGTCTCTGTATTTGCTGAATAATGAACTTACATCAGCACTCAGTTTCATCCTCATTTCGATATCGATATTGACATTAGTGTCATTCAGATTATTATTTCGAAATTGCTAAGTTACAATAATTTCAATAATAAAAGGCTGATTTATCGATATCTGTTCATCATTATATCGATATAAGTGTGCTACCAGAATATACAATATTCGGTTGAAAAAGAAGTCCCGCCTTCCTTCCATAAAAGGCTACGTTGTGACCACGTTGCAACACCACTTCCCGTTAGATAAGCAAAGTAAAACGACGTTAGGTTTATTCGTAGTTGGATGAGTGACCGTACTCCGTGTGTGGATGATTTAGCGATCTTTAGATCGTTCGAATTCCACGTAAAGCTGCAAGTCCCCTCCGTCACATGACGTTTGCGGTTACGGAGAATGAAGAACCCTTCCATGAACAAAAGGGGGACGAAGCAATTTCATAGATTTAAGTTCTGCAACGTCGTCTAATTACCATAAACCTTAGTATATATGATTGAAAGAAACCATTTAGCTATTTGGAGTCGTATTTTAAATAACATTCACTGTCATATTAGGGTGTCCCATTTTTGACCAACCTCTTTTTTCCCGGGTCCAACCTTCTAATATCATTATGTCTGTCGCTCTAATTAAGAACATAGCAATTATTTTCCATTTGGTGAAATTTTGGACCCTCTAGGCCTACAAAACCAATTTTCCCCTTTTCTTTATAAAAAATTGTCGATTTTCGGAAGTCTTTCGATTATAAATTTCTTGCATTTTATTATAACCTCAGACTATGTACAGTTTTGGATAGAAAATTAAAATAGCCATCGAGTGATACCTAATTTACTATGCTTTTATACCAAAATAGAAAATTAAAAGGCAAAAATGTTAATTTTTTAACATTTTCTTCTCCATTTCTGACCCTAAAGCCGTATAAAACTATATATATATATATATATATATATATATATATATATACATTTTAACTGCAAACAACACACAGTATAATTAATGTAAAGAACGACGCTTGTGTAGAAGAACGTTCCGCACAAGATGAGGAGGGAGAACGAACAAATGAAAAGTGAGGTAACCACCCGGGAATCGAACCCGGGATCTTCCGATTGCCGGTCAGATATGCTATCCACTACACCATGGGCCTCGATTAATCAGAAGTCGTAATTCTCCTACATACGAGCAGAAATCAATGCCCTGAGGAGGCACCTTCGCATGCCGTACATATATATACACATTTTAACTGCAAACAACACACAGTATAATTAATATAAAGAACGACGCTTGTGTAGAAGAACGTTCCGCACAAGATGAGGAGGGAGAACGAACAAATGAAAAATGAGGTAACCACCCTCAGGGCATTGGTTTCTGCTCGTATGTAGGAGAATTACGACTTCTGATTAATCGAGGCCCATGGTGTAGTGGATAGCATATCTGACCGGCAATCGGAAGATCCCGGGTTAGATTCCCAGATGTTTACCTCATTTTTCATTTGTTCGTTCTCCCTCCTCATCTTGTGCGGAACGTTCTTCTACACAAGCGTCGTTCTTTACACACACATATATATATATATATACACAAGCGTCGTTCTTTATGTTATTTATACTGCGTGTTCTTTGCAGTTGAAAATGTGTGTGTATATATATACAGTGTGTGTGTGTGTGTGTGTCTGTGCTAACTGTACTTCTATTTATTTTCAGATTTATGATTATGATATGATTTATGATATGATTATGATACAAATTTCAGATTAGATTAGTTAGACTAAAATGGATTGTGCAAAAGTTGAAACTCGTACCACGGATAAGCCAGAAGATTGGTTTCTCATAAACTTAATTCACGATTTGGAACCTCAGAAAGGGTCTCTTTTGCCATCTAATGGTGACGTCTTACGTCACTCTCTATTTTAATCAAGAGGACCTATGAAAAAGAAATCACAGTCATATGTGATCCAAGAAGTACTAAGAAAAGTTTAAAAAATTTGGGATTGGGCCGGTATCACATGCCAAGATACTTCAAAAAGTCGCCATCCGAGAAAAAAGTAGAACAATTGATAAAGCAATATGAATACGTCTTAAAAACAAAACACAAGAAGAAAGAATAAATAAGAAGATACCATCTTTCTTGAAGGAATTAAAGGAGTTGTTTGGTATTTGTTCTCAAAATACCATAGAAATAATAAAAAAAGATCCATTAAGAACTTCGGTAACAAAGCAGCAAGATATAGAGTTTCTAATAGACCAAAGAGGACCCAAAAAACTTTGCTTAGGATCAATAGATAAAAGCTAAGAGTGAAAAGTGAAAGATACTGAAGAAGAAATAGCGATTCCTAATGAAGCAAATCCTATTCCAAGTACATCATATGCTAGAGATGAGGATTATATGCCTCCTCCATCAAAATCCTCATGCAAAAGAGAAAATATTGTACGGAATCCTATTGTTTCAAATATGGCCGATCATCTTAACCTTTCTGTTCGCCGAAGAACAGGGTTTGCTGCTGTTATTGCAAGTCAGTGCGATAAAGACCTGAGCGATATCACTTTATCAAAATCAACGATGCACAGACAAGGGATAAAAAGTAGAATTGAAACAGCCAAAATGGTCAAAGAAAAGTTTATACCACCTGATCATTGTGCTCTACACTGAGATGCGTCAGGGATTCCTTCAGCACCTGAGGGAAAAGTTCTTGCTATACCAACTATTCCGGATTCCTCTGGTAAAATGCAAGCAAACACCGCATTTAATGCTGCAAAAGATTGGAACTTGGACCAAAACATTTGTGCACTGGTTTTTGATACAACAGCGTCTAATACAGGTTGGATAAATGGAGCCTGCATCAATTTAGGAGAGCGCCTAGAAAGGAAGGTAATGTGGCTTGCAGGTAGGCATCACATTTACGAAAGAGTCTTGGCCGCTGCATTTACTCAAATATTTGGCACTACCACAGGCCCAGAAAATGTGTTATTTAAACAGTTTCGAGATAAATGAAAGACATTAGACAAGTTTTGAAGGAGATGTTAAGCAACACAGATACCGGAAACATATTTCTCAGGAATGATTATAGAGAATGCGCAGAAGTTGTTCTCCAAATTCTTGGACATATACCACCTAACGGAATTCATTGGCTCCGTCAGCAAACAAATGGATTATTCTGAAGAATATGTGAAACACTTAGAGGAGTTCTGCTTATTCACTGCTTTATATATCCAACCATGAGTCAAAGCACCAAAAGCGTCGGATGCAGCAATCAATGATTTGACTTTCTATAGCGACCTTCACATATATGGTGACACAGTGGACAGAAATGTAGTTCATCGTACAATCAAGATATTCGAAGGCCATTGTTGGTACCTAACTGAGGAGCTTATTCCATATTCATTATTTTCTTTACGTATATCTGATGAAGAGAAAAGAAACATCGCTACATAAATTATTAAATCACATAGAAATGATAAAAACAGCTCGTATGCCCGAAGTGGCAAACCAGTATTTCCTTTGGTCAATAAATCAACCAAACTAGCTTCCCTAGCTGGACCAAAATCTTGGTTTTTCTTTGATGTTCTACATAGCAATGGAAAATGGTTAAATTAACCTGTTAAAACATGGAAAGAGGACAGAGATTTTATTCAAATCTCCAATTTTGTACACAGTGTTAATGTTGTTAATGATGCGGCCGAGCGTGGCGTACAATTAATTGAAGATTTCGCAAATTGCATCACAACAGATGAAGAACAAAAACAACAACTCCTGCAAGTTGTGGAATATCAAAGAAGTTCGTTGCCGTCTTTTAAAGAGAGTTCCTTAGTTCAACTACTAGAATAGCTTCAATCATTATCAGTATTCACATTTTATTTCATACATCCATTTGCTTTACTTAGTAATTTTTCTGTTCAAGGTATTGTATGTTTGTTGAATAAAAAAAAACGATGGTGCTCAATAGCTGGCATGAAATGTTCAATCTCTTGAGTTGTTCCCACCTTGGAAATATTGTGTGTCAAATATATTCCAAGGCCCATTGCCGCGAAGCTGCATTGGGATGATGCTTCACAGCTGGCGGTAACACCTATTCTCTAAATCCTATTCAAGACAAAATGTAGAAGAAAATGTCAAAAAATAGATATTTTTGCATTTTAATTTTCTCTTTTGGTACAAAAGCACAGTAAATTAGATATCAATCGATAGCTATTTTAATTCTCTATCCAAAACTGTATATCGAATGAAGTTATAATAAAATGCAAGAAATATATAACCGAAAGACTTCCGAAAATTGACAATTTTTGATAAAGAAAAGGGGAAAATTGGTTTTGTAGGCCTAGGGGGGGTCCGAAATTTTCATCAAATGGAAAATAATAGCTATTTTCTTACTTAGAGCAACAGGCATAAGTAATTACACCTTGTAGTAAATGTAACAGCCTACTGTTACATTTATATTTTTAAAGTGGATCCATCACCCTACTCTAATCATCACCCTACTGTTACATTTACTACACCTTGTAGTAAATGTAACACCCTACTGTTACATTTATATTTTTAAAGTTAAAAATTATAATTACGTGCATTATTTCTTTAAAAATAAATATCCAATTAAATAGTTTCTTTAGAAACGCATGTATTGATTGTTGTGGTAGCCGGGCGACATTGGAGAACTTAAATCTGTGAAATTGCTGCTTCGCTCCCTTTTATTCATGTAAGAGACAGGACTTTTGCACTGAATATATATATAATATATATATATATATATATATATATATATATATATATGTGTGTGTGTGTGTGTGTGTGTGTGTGTGAAACAAAAATGGACCTAAAACAAGCATTCATCTGCAAGACAAACGAGTAAGAAAACAAGGAATCAGAAAACAATAAATTTTATATATTTTTACAACTTTGCGAAAAAAAAGTAAATGTAAAGAGAGTATTGGTCCGTTAAAAGATGGAGTAAAGGAATCCACAAATGACTCAGAAGAGATGAGCGAACTGCTTAAGGAACAATTTTTTATCTCGGTGTTTAGCACCCCTGAGTCCAACAATAAAGTAGGAAGTCCGGATGAATTATTTGAGAGATAGGAATCACTGAAGCACAAGTACGGACACGCATCTATTAATGGGTTTAGAATCGTTGGAAGGAGTCATAATTAAAGCTGTATCACAAATACGAGAAAATTCAGCATCAGGATGGGTGAGAAACATTGAGTGCCATGTTCCTGAAGAAATGCAAAGTATACCTAGGATACTCTACTTATTCTGGAGGAAATCACTCGAAAGCAGGATAAATCCCACTCCCACAAAAGTACGTGAGCATCGCTCCCTCATTCAAAAGGGGTAACAGAGCAATGCCTAAGAATTATCGACCAATGGTATTCACCTCCCACTTTATAAAATGTTTTGAACAGATAACTACTGTACAGTCAATTGCTTACTACCTACAAGAAAATGAATTATTCAATCCGAACTAACATGAATTCGGGGCTAGAAGATCCTGCCTATTACAGATTGGCCCACCAAGAGAAAATAATGGTCAATCTATACATAGATGTAATATATATTGATTTTGCTAAAGCCTTCGATAAATGTTATTATGGGATTATAGCACACAAACTTAAGAAAACAGGGATGACTGAAGATGGGACGATGGATATTTAATTTTTTGACTCAAAGAACACAAAGGGTGTTAGTAAATGGAATTAAATTTGAAGTCTCACAAGGTGTAGCCACCAAACCCACAAGTTATCTTGGAGTAATAATGTCATCTGTAACATTAAAATCATAACATAGAAAAATAATGGGAATTATCTGGAGAAGTTTCCACAACAGAAAAGAAAACACTACGCTAAAAGCATAGAAGATTTAGTTCTTCCAATAAATGACTATTACTCAGTACTCACAAGTACATTCAGTAAACGAGACATTCCAAACATAGAAGCCATACAAAGGACTTTTATGTCAAAGATAGAGGAAACGAAATATGAAGACTACTGGTCACGACCTCAGTCCTTGAAACCTTATTCACTGGAAGACACACTTGATCGATACATAATACTGTAATATACACAGGAAAAATACTCGATGGATAAGTTCCAAACTTTAGAAATGAAAAAAAAAAACTGGAATGAGAGAAGAGAGATTCTATAACATCTCAGCTGCGGTGGGACAAAGGGCCATTAAAAGGTAGGTGGGAAATACTCTAAGAAACCAAACATCTTTAACATGTTGCCGAAAAGAACTAAGGAACCTCCATCATACCAGCCTAAATACAATCAAGAGCCAAATAGATAGGTTCTTGTACAAATCTCCGGCGAGCCATGGGAGTTTGCCATACGAATAAAAAGCAACTCTCTCGCTTTCATCAGATCCTCCAAGTGAAGCGAGATTCTGCAGAGGAATCGAACGCAGGTCGATTCTGAACAGTCGTTAACGAAGAAAATTAAAAAGGAATATATACTGTATATTCGTTTTTATACCCGGTAATTACAAATGAGCTCCACGATTTTAAACATTTATTATGAAAAAACTAACAAAGCTACAGCGAAAAGCATGGTATATAAATAAAGAACTCAAAAAGTTTTATTTACGAGCTATTGAAGTTCAATATAAGCTCCTTTTGTGGTTCTGCAGACATCAAAGCAGTATCTGTTTCCCTCCATACATTTTGTAACATATACTGAACTTTTCTAACAGCCTCACGTATCGTTTCCTTCAAATGTTCCAAAGTTGTTGTATTGGTGGAACAAAAACTTCATTTTTGACAGCACCAGAGGAAGAAGTCAAGGGAAGGGGGGTTAGATCGGGTGAACGAGCCGGCCAATGAATGGGACCCCCACGCCCGATCCAACGATCAGGCAATTGCTCATTCAGAAATGTTGTAACCTCATTGTGGAAATGGAGCGGTGCACCATCCTGCTGAAACCACACATCACCTTTGGCCTGTAGCAGCTGGAACATCAGCCACAGCTGTAGCATATCACGATAAGTGATACCGTTAATTGTTTATTCAGCAAAGAAGAATGGACCGTACACTTTCTCAGCAGTAAGAGCACGAAACACGTTAACTTTTAAGGCTATCTCTGACGTGTTCAATATTATAAATAAAAACGCCCTGAAATAGTCTTTATTTGTATATCTTGCTTTTTCGCTCTAGCTTTGTTAGTTTTTTCATAATAAATGTTTAAAATCGGGAAGATCATTTGTAATCACCAGGTATATGTACGGGATGATGATGATGATGCTGATGGTGATTTCATACACGCCTCAGCGGCTAAGGTAATCCGCACCAAATTTAGTATAGTACACATTAAAGGAGAACCAAGGAAACTTTTTAGCAACATACACGCCCCTCCCAGTCCCCTTCTGGGGGTTTTGCTGCGCAATGCGAAGCAGGCATTCCTAAACACACACACACACACACACACACACACGCATATATATATATATATATATATATATATATATTCACACTGTTAAACGTGGAAAGTGGTCTGGTCATAAAAAAATAAGAGTGAATAAAAATTTTACAGTTTACTTTTAAACAAATGAGTTGCGAGTTCCTTTGCGTCGTTTTCTCTATAATTAAATTTATTTTAGGATGAACTATTGTAAATATAAGATAAATAGCCTTGGAATTTGAGTATGTTAGGGAGTACAAAACCTAAATTTTAAAAGTATAGTATAAACGCATATATATATATATATATATATATACTATATATATATATATATATATATATATACATACACATATATGAAAAATTATTTCACGAAAGTTACACGTGAAAAATATTTATGATGAATAAAACCACGAAGGGAAAAGAAACACAAAGGGGTGCTCAAGCGCCTTCATCTAATGACATCCTCAGGAACAGAACACTGTGTTCCTGAGGATGTCATTAGACGAAAGCGCTTGAGCACCCCTTTGTGTTTCTTTTCCCTTCGTGGTTTTATTCATCATATACATATACAGGGCGTCCCAAAAAAATGTATACACACTTTAACAGCTGATAGCTCAATTGATGTTTCTTTCTTTCCAAGTTAAACCCATTGAATTAATAATGGCAGTCACTAAGCTTTGAACAAAGGAATTCATTCTAAAATGCTACTGGAAGTGTGAAACGGAGTGAAGTGCAAAGACAGTTTAGGAGGGATTCAAACAGATCCACCAACGCGACTTACATCACTCGAATTAGAAATAAGTTTGAAGCCGATGGAACTGTTCAGAATGTCCACAAGAAGCGTTCCGGAAGACCACGGACATCGACAAGCCCCACAAAGCAAGAAAGAGTACTGGAAACGTATCACCAAAGTCCAAGAAAATCTGTGCGGCAAGCGAGTCGTGAGGTAGGAATTTCAGAATCGTCTGTCCAACGCATTTTGAAGCGCTGTCAATGGAAAAGTTACATTCCAAGATTAGTCCATGCTATTAATGAAGATGATCCGGACCGAAGAGTGGAGTATTGCGAGTGGTACTTGGCACGATGTAGATGTGGATTGGACGAAGGGGTTTCGTAGAATACCCTCCGCGTTCACCAGACCTCACACCACTAGACTTTTTTTATGGGGATACTTAAAAGACAAAGTCTACGCTATAAAACCTGCAACAGTCGCTGAATTGAGAGCAGCCATTGAACGAGAATGCACACAAATACCAAACGAAATGTTTCGTGATGTTTGCGATTCCATTGCTTCGCGTTATCAGCAGTGCCTGGACCAGAACGGACGTCAGTTTGAAAACAGGCGTTGACAAAACAATTAAATAATGTCTGTAGATTCTATTACATTTTGAAAATGAAATGTATTTTAATAAACACTGCCTTTATAATTATTTAAAGTGTGTATACATTTTTTTGGGACGTCCTGTATATATATATATATATATATATATATGCTGCAAATCCACAAGGAAAAAGAAAAACGATTCCAAGGTCTTTCGTGTATTCAAAGCTACACCTCGTCAGGGAATGAAGATAAAAGGCGAGATGCCCATAAATATATACAACGTACAGGAAAAACAAAACAATTAGCACATACTTAACAAGGGTTAATGAGAGGCAAAAGAAATTTTAACATGATATCGTCAATTTTATACGTCCCCGCACTGTTATTGAAATTGTTTTTAAAATGAATAAATGCACATTCTAGAATATTTCTTTCTATTATATCTCTGTTTTCAACAAGCGCTTTAGAACTGTCCCACTTGATGCTATGGTTACATCTATACATATGGTTAAATAAAGCATTGGAAGTATTAGCTGTTCTACACGCATATTTATGCTGTTTTACCCTAACATCTAACGTTTTACCGGTTTGGCCTATATATACTGAGTTACATTGTGTACATCCGATCGAATACACACAACCAACGACATTATCAGGGCTATTCTTTATTAGGCGTGATTTAACTGTATTATTATACTTAAAGATTACATTAATGCCAATTGCTTTAAGTACAGTTGGAAGGTATTGAAAATTAACATGGTAAGGTAGGCTAAGGATATTTTTACGCTGAAATTCCTTTACAATTACATTATTATAATACCTATTCTTGGCTTTCTTAAGACAGTTATCTAAAAATGAAATAGGATAACATAATTTAGTACCAATATTCATGATATTGCATAACTCGGAATCTAAAAATTCAGGACTGACAACTCTCAATGCTCGCAGAAACATAGCAGAGAAAATAGAGGATTTAATCGAAGGATGATGGTCAGAATAAAAATGCACATAAGAGTTATTATTAGTAGGCTTACGGTAGACTTCATATTTGAACTGATTAGAGCATCTCCAAATTTTTAGATCAAGAAAAGATAGGCTTCCATCATTTTCTTTTTCAACTGTAAACTTAATAGATGGGACTAAATTGTTGAGCCTACCAAGAAATAAGTCCACATCCAAATTATTAGGCCAAAGGCATAAAATACCATCTATATACCTGTACCAAACCAGGTTAAAATTAACAATCGTAGGCAAAATTTTACTTTAAAAAAATTCCATATATAAATTAGCTAGTACAGGTGAAAGGGGATTTCCCATAGCCAATCCAAACGACATAGCATAAAACTTATTTTCAAACTGAAATTTACAATCTTTGACACAAAGCTTAATTAACTCAATAAGAGTGTTGTGTTGAACAGGGAAAGAATATTCAGAGACCTTATCTTTTAAAAAATCAAGTAGGTCATCAACATGGACTTTTGTGAATAGCGAGCGTACATTGAAGCTTACCAATTTGAAATTAGGGTCATTAGGGAATTTCAGTTTGTCAATAAGATCCATGCTATTTACAATATGTGACTCAGAAATAGAGCCAACTAACGGCGTTAATAAACTAACTAACCATTTTGATAGCTTATAGGTTACGGAGCACACTGAGCTAACAATAGGCCTCATGGGATTATTAACTTTGTGTGTTTTTACTAAGCCGTACAGATATGGTAGTGACGGATTGATACTAAGAAACTGCTGTGAAAGCCCAATATAGTTATTTTTTAATATTTCTCTTAATTTTCTGTTAAACATTTTATTAACATCCTCCAATGGGTCTCTATTTAGAGGTTTGTACGTGTCACGATCACTCAATAACGTATTCATCTTTTCAACATAACTGTTTTTGTCCATGATAACGATCGAATTGGATTTGCCCGCTTTAGTAATATGTAATGAATCATTATTTTTCAGTGTTTTTAGGGCTTTTTCAAACCTCAAAGGATAATTCGATTCAAACCTCGTATTAAAAGCACTATACACACAACCTTTGGCTAAAGTCACCTCACTTTCGGAAATATTACTATGTTTTTCAAAATTAATAAAAGACTTAGCAATCAGTAAACTGCTGGGCTTTTTTGGGACTGAGAAACCTAACCCAAAGCCTAACGCACATTTCGTATTGAAGTCTAGCTCTTGGGACGACACGTTAACAATATTACTAAAATCACTTTTTGTAGTCCAGTAATATACCCTCATCTATGCTTATATATATATATATATATATATATATATATATATATATATTATATATATACACCCTATGCTTGCTCATATCTATATCTCTACAGAAATATAGCTATGAGCAAGCATGGCTGATAACAGCAATGATACGTCATTGGCATATTTTAAGTGCTCATTCGATAGGTTATCTACCCCTGACGCAGAACCAGTCTTTAACTCTTTAATTAACCTCTTTACTTCAGGAATTGATATCAAAGTATTTTCCCTTGTACCTCTCACAGGCGTTTCGCTGCAATCTATCTTAAGATTATCTCTACTCACACTGTTAAGAATGTTAGAGTAGTGGTTTTTTTCACAGCTTTGCAATTTCATCTTCTCCTGACACCCCATCGATTGTCGGCGGGAGGATACTTTTGACACCCGTTTGATTCTTAACAAATTTCCAAATTTTTTTATTATCGTTATTCATGCGAGCTTCACAAGATTTTGATGTGCGAATAAACTCTTCTTCTTGTTTACATCGCCTTATGACCGCCTTATGCACATATTCATGTATACTGGTCCTAATCTGGGTCTACCATAAAGCACTACAAATCGTAGGCGTCTTTCGATTCCCTCTTCAGGGGGGCAATAAAATCATTCCATCCAGGAATAATCTTAGTATGATAGTTGTAAGATTTAATCAGGGGGGCTTCCTGCTACTCTTAATAGGGATACTGTCTTACTATAATACCAATCTATGAGAATCATTTGAGCAAGGATTACTACAAGCAAGATGCAAAATTTCTAAATTATTAAAGAGCTGACGTGTTTTGTCTTCGTATTCTATTCTCTGTTGCATATTAACATTAACTATATATATATATATATATATATATATATATATATATATATATCGGGTGGGACAAAAAAAAAGGGAGACCTCGAACTTTGGCTGTAAAATCCAAATTTATGGTCAGATTGCAATATTTTTTTCACACCCCACAACTAATTAAATTTCCTATACGGTGAGCGGATTTCAAAGAAAACTAATGAAAATTACGGATTTATTGAAAATTTCTTTATGCCACTGGAAATTTTCCATTTACACTACGTACTGCATTGTATGTGCAGATAAAAAGTTACAAAGTACTCACATATGGTGCTACCTTGATGTTAAAAAAACTGCTCGATATGTTTATCACGAACTTCTGCAACCATTTTCAGTCTAGGACGGAACTTATCTATGGCTTTATTGATTTGTTCTTGTGGTAACTCATCCCATTTTTCCAGAAGAAGCTGTCGTAAATGAGCGACATTTCTTACTTTGACCCGATAAATTCTCTGTGACAAATTTTCCCAAGGGCAGTAATCGACAGGATTTAAATCAGGACTGTTTGGTGGCCAAATTTAATACCGCCACCTGGTATTCTTTTGATATCTCATGTTTTACCAATTTTCTTGAGAAGCTTGTCCAAACGTCCTGCAGTTGGCTTACGTTAATTAAAATCGCTTTAATTATAAACTTGAACCTATGAGTAGTAAGATTTTTCTGGAATATTCGCCATAAATCCAATTTCTCAGCTAAAATGCTAAAGGATAGCATACAAACCATAAAATTACTTAGTACTAACATATTAAAATTTCATGGTTCTATGTACCATATTTGCCAAGATATGAAGGATTCAAAAGGTCTCCCTTTTTTTTTGCCGACCCGACAATGCAGTAGTAGTGTAGATGGAGAATTTCCAGTGGCAAAAAGAAATGTTCACTAAATCTGTAATTTTCATTAGTTTTCTTTTAAATCCGCTCACCGTATAGGAAATTTACTTAGTTGTGGGGTGTGAAAAAATATTGAAATCTGTCAATAACTTTGGATTTTACAGCCAAAGTTCGAGGTCTCCCTTTTTTTTTGGCCCACCCGATATATATATATATTATATATATACACACAGTGGCGTTCAAAAGTTGTAGCAATTTGATTAAAAATAATTAATCATTTTGGATCAATGACAGAAAGCCACCCCAAAATGGGTCGGGGGTGGCTTTCTTTCATTGACACAATTCGGGGGTAGCTTTCTTTCATTGATCTGCAAGTTATTTAGGTAGGTAGGTTATTTAGGTTATGTTAGGTTGAGTTGTGATATTTTAGTTAGTTTAAATGAAAATATCATGACTTAACCTAACCAATCATCAAGAGCATACAGTAATAAATAATAAACAATTCCTCATGAAGGTGTTTTTACTTACATTCTTTACTTTAGTGATTTTGGGGGGTGGCATTGTTTACTTGATCATTTTTTAGGGTGGCATTGTTTACTAGAAACTTTTGGGGGTGGCTTTCTTTTATTGATCCATCATTTTCTCTATTCTTTCTTTACAGGCCGTAATTGAAATGTTTAAGGAACCAAGTTTAGTCGAGAGAGGACAGTAGGATGGGCGCAAAAGGAGAGAGTGCAATGCAATTGCAAATGTTGGTCAATGTTGCACAGGAAATGTTGAATAAGGTTATGCAATAGGGGAGAATGTTGCAAGAGTGCCAGCACCAGTGCCAACTCCCCTTGTTACAAGGCACCTACAAAGGGGGGAGGGGGTTGTTGCAAGAGCAACAAGGGGTTATGCAACTTGGAGGCAGAGTTATCCCCCAAGAGAAAGAGAGAGGAGAAGGAGAGAGAGGAAGAGAGGTGTTCGCCTGGCAGGAGCCAAGCGCATATTAAGACTTCAGCCGAGCCCCCGCTGTCTTAATGTTCCTAATCAGCCAGTGCCTCCATGCATTATCAGTCAGTTGGCACAGTGTATACTTCGTTTGGGCACGTACACACCCGCCTATACACACAAAAAAAGTTACGCACACACAACTATATGCGTGATTATATGCGCCGGGTTCGAGACCCGGTGGCTGGCGCGTCCTTCCGCGGTTGGTATATGAATGGGAAACCAGGGTGCCCTAATGATCCGTGTTAAACTGTAGGTCTAAGGTGGAGTGTAAACATCCTTCCACGATTGGTAAATAATTGGGTAACCAGGGTGCCCTAACAGGGATCCCTCTCTCTCTCTCGCGCTCTCTCTCACTCATATATATATATATATATATATATATATATATATATATATATATCCCCTTAAACCGTAGGTCTAGGGCGGGGTGAAAAGTTTGGCCTTCCCCAGAATCAACAATTCGGGCTGAAGCCATTGAAAGCAAAGGTGAGCCTATATATGTACAAATCTCTCGCTCTCTCTCTCTTATATATATATCCTCGTTTAAAAGTAGGTCTAGGGCCGGGTGAAAAGTTTGGCCTTCGCCAGAATGAACAATTCGGGCCGAAGCCATCGAAAGCAAAGGTGACCCTATATATGTATATATATCTCTCCCTCTCGCGCGCTCTCTCTCCCTCTTATATATATATCCCCGTTAAACCGTAGGTCTAGGGCGGGGTGAAAAGTTTGGTCTTCGCCAGAATGAACAATTCGGGCCGAAGCCATCGAAAACAAAGGTGAGCCTAAATGAACAATTCGGGCCGAAGCCATCGAAAACAAAGGTGAGCCTATATATATGAACAAATCTCTCGCGCGCGCAGTCTCTCTCTCATATATATATGAACATTTTGTCTTATATATATATAAATATATATATATATCCCCGTTAAGCCGTAGGTCTAAGGTGGAGTGGAAAGTTTGGCCTTCGCCAGAATGAACAGTTTGAGCCGAAGCCATCGTAGGCAAAGGTGATCCTATATATGTACAAATCTCCCTCTCACGCTTTCTCTCTCTCGCGCGCTCTCTCTCTCTCTCGCGCTCTTTCTCTCTCTCTCTCTCTATATATATATATATATATATATATATTAGTGATGTAGGTCACATCCGCATCCGCATCCGCGGAACATCCGCACATTTTCTCGCATCCGCATCCGCACCCGCATCCGCACTTTGGACTGCGGATGTCGTGCGGATGTGGACCGTTGAGATAAAATGTCATTAATAAGCGGAAATTATCAAATTCTACTATATTAATAGAACTAGTTCATTGTGCGCACAAGTGATGCAAGCGACAAGACGAGAGGCTGTTCTTGTATGAAGTTACTCTCTTGCAACCTACTTAGATCCACGTTACAAAGCTAAGTTATTTTCACCTAGTACATTAGAACGAGTTAAATCATCACTTGGCAAAGCAGTTGAAGAGCTTCAATCTCTTGAATCTGTCGCTTCGCCACAATCCTATTAGTTGGTGGAAAAATACGCAGAATATCTATCCATACTTGAGTAAACTTGCAAGGAAACATTTAGCCTGTCCTCCAACAAACGTACCAAGCGAGAGATTATTTAGCAGTGCTAGATTAATATATGATGAAAAGAGAAACAGACTGGCAGCAGAAAAGGCAGAAAAATTAATGTTCCTTAAGCATAACCTTCCTATAATTAAGTTTGAACATTAAACGATGAACATCTTAGTTTACTTTATTTTAATTACTCATTTATAAATATGCCTAATAAAACTTTAAACTTAATATAAATAGTTATCAAGCTAATTAAAGATCTCTTTCTATAAGGGTGGAGGTTGGGGAAAGAGGTCGGTGGGGTGCATTTGAGTTGGGTTCACGTCCCGCATCCTGGTAACACAATTATGGTTTCTAATTGTGGCTGAAACTCAACAAAATATAACGAATTTATTTGCAGACGAATTCACTAATTGATTTCTATATTAGTTAGATGCTTGATATTATTTTATATGTTCAGAGAAAAGTACAGCAATTATTGTACAATTAATAAATTATACTACATTATAGCTACAGCTCTCTCTATATAATAACTTATTATATACGTTAAACACAACAAATCTCGAATATATCCTAAAAAATAACGAAAATGTAGACATCCGCATCCGCATCCGCGGATGTGAAAAAAATGACATCCGCTACATCACTAATATATATATATATATATATATACACAGGGTGTTTCAGGATGAAAGGTCAATACTCCGGGAGGTGATAGTATCGGTCATTGTGAGAAAAAAAGTTAATATGAACATTTGTCTAATTATGAATGGTTACGGAGATAGAGCTGTTTGAATCTGATGCGCGCGCAGCTCTTCCTCCCCCTTCCCTCCACTATAACCTTGAACCATGTAAGCTGTAATGTAAGCATGCAACATAAGCCAATCAACAGCTGACTGTTGTGAGTGACATTGTTTGGTGTTTGAAGCAGTGTTAAGAATGCCACACACCTTCACACATGCTGAATATGCAGATATACCAATATGCAGATTGGTACACTTCCCAGCGCTCATGTTTCATCTGAACATGAAGGTCAACAAGATGTGGATGAAGTGGAAAACATTCTTCAGTTGGTAGAGCGTAGTCCTACTACTAACTTACGAAGAATTTCTACACGTCTCGGTGTACCACACACAAGAGTATGGCGAACATTACGTGAGGAAGGCTTGCATCCATATCATGTACAGCGTGTACAACACCTTCAACCAAGAGACGTTGCCATGCGACTGGAATTTTGTCATTGGGTAAAGGCTAATCGCCGATTGCTTCGATTAATACTGTTCACCGATGAAGCTACTTTCACCAGTGACGGTATCAACAACACTCGTAACTCTCATCGGTGGTCAGATGAAAATCCAAATGCCACTGTGGAAACAAATTTTCAACATCACTTCTCTGCCAATGTGTGGTGCGGTATCATCGATGATCAGCTGATTGGCCCTGTTACTTTAGAGAATCGTCTTACCGGACAAAGTCACCAAGAATTTCTGCAAAATGAATTGCCAGAACTATTGGAGGATGTTCCTTTGGCTACACGCGCTGGTATGTACTTTCAGCATGACGGAGCTCCTCCACATTCTACCCGTCTGGTGATGCAATACCTAAATCAAACATTCCCTGGTCGATGGATTGGCCGCGGTGGTCCCATCAATGGCCACCAAGGTCTCCAGACCTCTCTCCGTTAGATTATTGTTTGTGGGGGTGGATGAAAAGTCAAGTTTACAAAAGAAAGGTGGATACACGAGACGAATTGCTCGCGCGCATTTTGGATGCTGCTGGCCGCATAAAAGAACGTCAAGATCAACTCAGACGAACAACACGCGATCTTCGCACACGAGTTGCAAAGTGCATTGAGGTTGACGGTGGGATTTTCGAAAACGTATTGTAAACTGTAACAAATTTGTCATTTCTGTATCTGATACCATTCAAAATGCCAATATTTAAACATTAAATGTTAGAAACAGTAATTGGTTTCTCTTTCTTGATTACCATTAACAATGCTTTTGTATTTGTAGATTCAAACAGCTCTATCTCCGTAACCATTCAGAATTATACACATGTTCATATGAATTTTTTTTTCTCACAATGACCGATACTATCACCTCCCGAAGTATTGCCCTTTCCTCCTGAAACACTCTGTATGTATATATATATATATATATATATATCCCGTTTAAAAGTAGGGCTAAGTTGGAGTGTAAAGCTTGAGGGAAATGGAGAGAAGGTAAGGCAGTATAAACAAAGTCCCTCCTAAACATTTCCTAATTAAACGAAGTAAACAGCTGAACAATAGAAGGACATAAATATTTATGGAATATATATATATTATATATATATAATATATATATATATAATATATATATATATATATATATATATATATATATATATATATATATATACAATTATATTAAACAGCGTTCTGAAATTGTGTTTGATGAAGACGCTAGATAAACTTCGGCTTAAAGACCCGCAACCCGGAATACTCTGTCAACTTTTAAAATTTATTTATTGTATCGTTCGCGAAATCTGGGACACCCAATAAACTTTTACAGCTGCGAGAATTGTCTCGAACTTTGTGAGCTGGTTGTTTTTTTCCTTTTCCTTCATGGATAATTGACTGAAATTACCTTCCAGTTTCTGGAGTTTTATATTTCAGAGGAAATGATAAATTTTCCGAATCGAATTTAGATAGGGCACCATAAATCGATCCACAAATTATCTTCCAACCTCGTTAAGTTCCTCATATAATTGGTTGCTCATCATACGTTCAAATCCCCTGCCATATCATCGGGGCAGAATACAAGATCAAAAACAACGCGTTTCTTTCTCTCTACGAATGGGAATAACTGACACGCCCCAGATTTCACGGGGTAGCCAATCACAACCCTGTTGGGCGGAGCCCAGGACATCTGTTTGGCGGCTAGGCGGGCCTATGCCTTAAGCCCCGTCCAAAATTCACTGATAGCCAATAGGAAGCTCGCGATTCGGGTATTGTGGGTTCACAATCACGAGCCCCATTTACAAAAGGGGTCACTTTCATCTCAGAGCCTTGAATTTTGGAAACGAAGATTTCTACGATGAGGCAACGCGTGTAATTTTCAACGCTGTGGACCAGAATGAACTTCTATCCACGCAGACTGTTACAGAAATTTGTGGCAGCGAGAACGATTTTCCCGCTAACGACTTCGCAGAGATGCAAGTATTTAATTTGTGATTATATATACACACACCGCGGTTCATTCTTTATTCTCGGTCTATATACAGGGTGGGCGGAAAGTAGCTCCCTATTTTGGATTGGTAAAAAAATACGTATATTATCCATTTATTTCAGAAGAAATAATATGAAAAGGTAGGCATACATGGTAGGTTTTCTCTAAAATTCAATGTGGGCTCCAACTCTTTCCACCAGCTTCTGGAGCCGCCCAGGAATGGCGTCCACTGACTTTAGCAGGAACTCCGGCGGGATGGAGGACATGACTTCCCGAATTCGGTCCTCCAGTTCTTCCAATGTCCTCGGTTTGGTGCGGTAGACTTCTTCCTTACCCACCCCCAAAGAAAGAAGTCGCACGGTGTCAAGTCGGGGCTCCTGGCTGGCCATTGATGTGGACCACGACGACCCATCCAACGCCCAGGGAAGTGGGCATCCAGCCACTCACGGACAACAAGAGCGAAGTGCGGAGGGGCGCCATCTTGCATAAATATCAGATCGTCGATGTTCTCCCATGTAAAGGAAGAAGTCTACCGCACCAAACCGAGGACATTGGAAGAACTGGAGGACCGAATTCGGGAAGTCATGTCCTCCATCCCGCCGGAGTTCCTGCTAAAGTCAGTGGACGCCATTCCTGGGCGGCTCCAGAAGCTGGTGGAAAGAGTTGGAGCCCACATTGAATTTTAGAGAAAACCTACCATGTATGCCTACCTTTTCATATTATTTCTTCTGAAATAAATGGATAATATACGTATTTTTTTACCAATCCAAAATAGGGAGCTACTTTCCGCCCACCCTGTACAGCGTTTCAATCAGTATTAAATAATTTATAAAAATTCGTAAAAAAATATTTTTAATTATTGTCCCATTTTGTTTCCTTCGCGGTTATTTTGGCAAATAGGTTTTTAAAATTACCAAAACTTTTAAGAGTACCCGATGCTTACTTTTGAGCTGTAAATTAGTGTACTTGCTTTTAATTATTGTCTCATTCTCTGTTTCCTTCGAGTTTATTTCGACATATATATATATATATATATATATATATGGTGTGGCTTTAATTGTACATTTCTCGATAATTTAAAAATTTATAGGAAGTTCTACAGATAGGTTTTTAAAATTAACAAAATTTTTAAATTACCCGATGCTTACTTTTGAAACCTGTCAGGATATCTGCTTTGTGATTACAATTTGCCAGGCGTCCTAATCGGGATTTTCCTTTATTTTATCTCTATAATTAAACTAGTTTAATTTTACTGAACTTTATTTGATTCAGCATGAACTAATCATATTAACTTCTCATTAATGGAACGAAACGGAACTTGAACGTGTTACAGCTACTTTTCGTTTTGATGAAAGGGGAATAAATGATATGGATGCTTTACCGCACAACCAACCCAGCGACCTGAACACAGAGGTCGAGGTATTGGCTCACATCCAGTCCAACGAATGCCAGGTCATCGAGGAAGTAATGTAAGTATTTTTTGGGGTTAAGAACAAAACATTGTATTTTCATTTAATTTATTAAATGGTAGAAAACATGTACAAAGTGGAACCAGTGTCCATTAAATAAGTCTTAATGGCGACAGATATGCCTTTACACAATATAGATACATATACATCTTTACACAATACAGCGGGTGCTAACATATGGGACACTTTTTTTATTTGTCTGCATACCGTTTTATCATTCATTTCAGTGTCCCACAAATCGAATAATTTAAAAAAAATTATAAATCCCTTCCCACGTGACATGTGCAGGAGAAATGAAATACAATACCTGCTGCACATGTTACTAAAATATCCTTGAAAGCGGTACGGGTTCCATACAATCTCAGGTATATGTATCTGCTCGATAAATTTTACAACCACAGGGTCATTCAAGGGCTGAGTGCCGAGTGAATCAAAATAGTACATTCTTTCCCTATTTTTAAAATAGATTGCAAACCAATGAATCCCTCCCCCACAATGTCGGTGTTCACGATAATCCCGTACCAGTTTCTCGTACTTGGGAATTTCAATAGTTCATTCTTCGCAAACACGCCGGCAAATTTGGTGCGTGTGATTCGGTCACTTTTCATTACTCTATGGAGTGTATTCGCATCCATTTTAAAAGTCTGTGACCACGTTCCTGAAACGGTCAACTTCTGTCAGAGCTTGTGATTCGAGGTATACGAGTACACTAGTAGGAGCGTCTATAGGGTTGGCAAATTCCAACCTGACTGAGATATTCCCACTTTGTTGTGGACTTAAGTACGTATTTATACTAGTAGACAAGTCAGGGGTAATATGAAATGAATAAATGTTAAATTCTTCGGCAACCTCTTTCTGCGTTACACCAAACCCAAGCTCGTCACATGCACCTGCATTATGAGCCGGATTACTATAAGCTCTCGCGCAGAGCGGGAACAGAGCGTCTGATGAGTAGTCCATAATCATAGTCCCACCCAACGCAACGCCATTGACGTATAGAGTCATATTTTTAAGGCCGAAATTCTCGAATTTAAAGGCACTCTTTATATTTTCCATTTGTCGAGGCGTGGTCCTTCATTCCAATTAATATCCTTTTAGGTAGAACTCCAAGGGCCACGTTTTCTAGTCGCTTCGAGGCCAACCCGGCGGGCATCGTGTATAGTTTGATCTGTATCCTGTTAATTGGGTATTTTACTGTGGCGTGTATTAAATTTTTCTCAATTTTATTTGTTTTGGTGAACTTAGTTTCACTTGGCGTACACGCAAATACGTCTCCATTATGTGAATCACAACGGGTTTCGCGCCCTCTTCTTGATCAGACCCCAGATTTATGAAGATCTCAGGACTCGTGCGGTTAAGCTTTATTTTCAGATCGATGCCGTTCATAAGCAGTTTCTCCTGGAATGTGAAGTCTGTATGAAGACGACCAAAACATTCGTATATCTTTTTTTTAGAATTTTTAAATTTATCCCTTATACCACTTTCAGCTTTAGTCTGGTAATAGCCCTCGGCGGTTAAAAAGGTGTCCTTCGCTTCTTTTGAAAAGCTGAGGACATTTTCCAGATAGGCTCGTAGGTGATAATACCCGTTCCTGCCGAGATGTTAACCTGATTTAAATACACCTCACACTGGCTGAATATGGAGTGTAGAAAGTTGGTTTCAGGGTATGCAGAGTAACTATCATCGCAGTCCGTTCCATCTGAATGGGCTATACGCAGTTTAGCGTACATGTGCATGCAGCTCGGGTCAAAAAAGTAAGGGCCTGAGCTGGGTATCACGAATTCTATAGGGGCACTCGGCGAACTAATTGTGTTTAATGGGTTAATTGTAATAAAGTCGCTATGCTCAATAGAGACCTGAGTGGGGGCATATCAAAGAGGGACAGTTCCGATTTACAGCATTGTGAACTACACGGATGGATGAAACGCGCCATGACGAGTCAGAAATAGTACCACCTCTCTCGACAACTAGTAATCAGCCTATGATTCGTGAGAGTAGTGTCCTCAGCTTATATCAGTTAAAAAAATGATCAGCCATAGGCTTCATACGCTTAGAGCACTTCTTTTTTATTTCCTTTTACGTTTAGCGCCACGTGATGGTAACCCCTTCTTCCTGGCAGATCTCTTCTTTCCGCCACCACGCATTTTTCTCTTTGCATCTTTGATGATTTCGTCCCGTGTACGTTTTAAATGTTTTTTTAGAGCTTCTTTAGGTTTAGTTCCACCCATTATGTCTTCTGCCGCGTTAAAACCTGATTGTAACGCCTTCCTCCCTAGGTATCTAGCACCCCTCTTCAACAGTGGGACAGCGGTGCGTAGTATGGTTGAAAAAATGGATCCAAGCCCACTCCCACGCTGATATCTCTCCCCTCGATAGACTGTGAATGGCCTTCGGGTCATTATAAACGACGAAAGTGTAGCTTCACTGTTAAGCTCCCATCACCGAATGGGAAATTTTTTCCCTCAATCGTTCTTATATATATCGAGATGTTGGTTAATAGATTAGTTGCAACATTCACATAATGGGGCTTGTCATATGTAATGCTCAAACTTTTCCCTCTATGGTTGGGGATGTGTGCAATGCGCAGCAGGCGCGCCTGGGTGTCCCCAACAAATTGATGCTCTACGATATTGCTGTAAATATAGCACATGTCTGGGGAAGGATAGCTTTCACCCAATTTCTCCATCTTCAACTGATACATTAAGCTGGACAAGTCATGCTGTGCCTCGTGAAAGGTATCTCTTTGGAGAGCTGCGCTATATCGGCCTCAGCCACAATTGTGAACAGCTCTTTATCTTTAATATTTCTACTAAGCGTTGATTTTAACTTCAATGTGCATGCAGGCGTGTCTATGTTTACGACTTCAAAAAGTAAATCGTTTGTCAGGTACGACTTTCCAAGACTCTCGTTTAACACCATCACAATGTCCATAGCTGTGTCATAATGGCCGATTCCTAGCGATACATTTGTGCTATAGTACTGCACGTCACCGAACAGGACTGATCGCATGGTATTGTCTAAGCTTATGTCTAATTTTTCGCACTCAGCGATTCTTCTAAGGATCAGAAATATGATTTGCTCATTTTCAGGAGTTAAAAATTTGGTTGCTAACTGGAGGTCACATAAACCTACCTCATACAAATCACGCTCCAATTCAAAGGGTCCGTGGAGTTCTGTCACAAAGTTGGCCAGGGTGTTCTTAGGATGTACAGACAGAGAAGAAGAGGACGGGAGTGTGACATAGAAGTGGCTAGGCGCCATGTTGCATACTATTTAAGCTTCATTATTGCTGCAGCTTTTATATACCAGCCATTTCACCAGGTACATTTTTCTCTTTCCTGAACCTTTCCTGCCTAAAATTTTTTCAATTTTAAACACAATTTTTCCTAAATTAAATGTCACTTTCTGCAACTCCTCGTGGTAAAAGCCTCCAGCGATCTCTTCCCCCATTCAAATCTTCAACGTAATACATCATTATTTCGCCTTTAGGTCTCATAGCACTAACTGTAAAAATCTCACGTGCCCATCCTTGCTCAAATCCCTTCGCGAATTTATTTCCTGAACGTGATAGCCTTACATAATCATTGATTTTTAAATGTGTAGAGTGTGGTGGCGGTGCTGCATCTCTTCTCACCTCTGGCCGCGTACCTCTTTCTAAAACTTCGTTAAGTGTTGTGCCAATCGTACGATGGTGTGAACGGTTGTATGACGATGCCAATGACCCGAGAACGTTTATATATCTGTATGTGTTTTTATGTGTAAAATAGCGATGCATGCGTTCCTTTATGGTCCGTTGAACTCTTTCAGCTAAAGAGGCCATATGTACAGAACGGTGCTCGGACCGAATGCCGAAAGTCGAAATGCCGACAGACAAAATACCGACAGACAAAATGCCGAATGGACAAAATGCCGAAGGGACAAAATGCCGAAGGGACCAAATGCCAAAGGGAAAAAATTTGTAATTTCTTACTTCATTTTCTATGAAAAAATGAAAAATGCATTGCATTGAAATCCCTTAACCGGCGGTTGGTTGGAGTCTGAAAGCTCTGCCCAGATCCAACCCCTCGATGGTTTTGCTTAACCTAGACTCTGGAGCATTCGCTCTTCAGAGGTGTAAAGGTAAGCTAATCTTATTTTTGTACAGTGCTTATTTTTGTGCCTAACCTAACCTAACCTAACCTAACCTAACAGAAGTAACCCTAGAACAAATATCTCTTGGCGCCAATGTTACAAGAATAAATAAAAAATACAGGAAAATAAATGAGCGTATTAAAAAAGTATATGCCACTGATAATGAGTCCAATGGGTTGTCGTGCCTAAGAGAAATAGCTCATAATTTATAGTTTTTAAATTAAAGTTTTATTAAAATAAACCATCCATTTTTTATCATTTACAGTGAAAACATAATAAAGAATTCACCCTTCATTATTTTTTATTATTCTCTAAAAGTTCAAACCATAATAACTTTTTGGATTTTCCTAACAAATGTTTACAATTTTCTAAATTGTCGACATTTTGTCCCTTCGGCATTTTGTCCATTCGTCATTTTGTCCATTCGTCATTTTGTCTGCCGGTATTTTGACTGTCGGCATTTTGACTTTCGGCATTCTGTCTGCACACGGTATAGAACTGCTAGTGTAGTAACTGATATTAAAATCTGTCAGCATGTTCTGAAAAGCTCGACCTATAAGTTTTTTCCTCATATCCGAACAAAAACAGCCAGGAACCCTATCTTCTTTTAACATCAACGTTTTGGTCGCTTTAGCAACTGTTTCAGGCGATTTATTTTTCAGTGGAATTAGCCACAGATATCTAGAGAATACATCTATTATGAATAGGATGTAGCGGTATCCGTCATTATACACTGAATATCTTTGCATGCATATTAAATCCGCTTGCCAAATAGAGTCAATCGAAGCCGCTGTTGTCTTGGCCGTTTTAAACCTTTTTCTCATCGGTTTATGAAGTGTATAAGCATCCTGCTCCCGCAAAAACCTCTCAGCATCTTTTTTCCCTACTCCGTAAACACCACTGTACAATCTACTAACACCGCCATAGGAGGCGAGGTTAGAAATGTCGTAATAATGTTTACTTAATATGTTAGTCATTTCGTATTTTAGAGACACGTGGGTAAGGTTGGCCGTTTGTTCTCTTGTTCCCCACAGTTTGACTTTTATGAGCGAGCGCACGTAGTATGTTCTTGTAACGACGTAAGCGAGCCTTCTGAGGGGGTTTCATTGGCACATTTCATTTTATAACATTAAGAGAGATTTCACAGATGCATTTTAAAAAGTCGGAGTCGATATTTTTAACAAACATCTGTTGCAGTGCCCGGGGCAATCGTCGATAGATTTTTATTAATTCACGATATTTCTTCAGCCTATTTGTCATTCTGGAATATACACCGTTTCATGTTCGTTTGGGAATATATTCGTTCTTAGAAGCACCCTAAACGTGTTTCGCGGGTGAAGGTCACAAAGCAAATATCCATAACGCTGACTTCTGGCTTCTTTATAAACCTCCACAAATTCCTTCCGCTGATTCGGGAACATTTGACTGGCTAATACCCCAATTTGTGACACATCTCTACGTTGTGCGAATAAGACTAGATATTGTGTATTTAATGACACATCGCCCGTGTATCTATTTTTGAAAAATAGATTCTGGTTGATGAAGGATACGCTTATGTTAAGATGGTGGGAGAACACTAAATGTCTTGGTAAACGTTTCATCCATTTCCAACATGAGATCGTCAATTACAATGACTGTATCCTCATTACATTTTAACGAATGAACGTCATATACACCTTTGTGGAACAAAATATCATCTTGGTACTCGTTGAACACTGACTGATACGTCGAATAGCACCATATTACTTTATGCACAAATTTTGAGAACATCTCTCCCTTATCTTTAATGATTTTAACCCTCTATCGCACAACTTTTTTGTAAGGTTAAGTCTAAATGCGTGTATTTGAAATGTTAAATAGATGCAACATGGTACCATAAAGGATTAAGCATAAATACAGTTTTCCCATATCCTGTAGGGCCAGATATAATACATGTGGAGGGGCTTGTGAACCTGAATTTTTCTACAGATTCCATCTCTAAAACGTTACATCCCTAAGTGGGTCATTTACAAAATATTACAAATTTTGAGTGCTGCTCCTTATATTCTTGTTTTTCTTCTTCCACAGAACCGTGAATGACGACGATGTACAGCCCACGATCATCGATATCACAGATGAAACCGATGACCGTGTAGCTACAGAATCCTTCCCCGCTGACGAACACCCACCAGCGATACCTGTAGCATACGACAGTTCAAAGCGGAAGCATGATGAAGAACCCTCAACGTCAGGTATAAAGCGTGCCAGGATTGCGCCGGTTGTTAGACCCCCAGGAATAGAACCCCAACCCTCTACGTCTTACGACACAACCCCCACAATAGTACATTCCTCAAGTATGCCACATTATTCCTGTTCAGTTCCGGGTACTTCTTCCACAGCAGCTTCTCATACTGTGGAGGACGGTATAACATTCGAGTTGGTGCGCACCACTACACCCACCCCTGCCCTGACTAGAAATCGGTACATGGTCAGGGTTAACCCTGAATCCATGTATACCAACGGTGTTCGACTGCGACGCGTAGATGAACGTATTGTGGAGTTTGCCCTTCAGAACCGCGACGAACGTGAAGTCCGGACGAGGTTGTCCTTCAGGTTCGGGTCAGATGACGGGGACGTAGATGGTTTTTGGGTAGTAATACCGTTCAGACGTTTGGTGGCTGTAGACATAGAATATATCTTGGGCCGTATAATGCAGGCCTCTCAAAGTAGTACAGCATTCAATATGGACAACGTCATGGTAGATATTGACAGAGTATTCCGGATTGCGGGGCATAGTGCCACACCTTATACTCTTAATTTCAATTCTCCGGTTATTTACAGAAACCTTTTAAACGTCGATCGTGGTTGCGGCTTTATAGCAATAGTCTTAGCTCATATGTTCACTGTGCTAAATACATGGATGCAAAAAATTTGGCTGCCTACGGTTGTGCAGCGTGCTCGTAAACTGGCTTCAGATTGTAAGCTTGAGTTTGAGTGTAATTTGGGTCCTGAAGAAATGAGAAGGGCCGAGCAGGAAATGAATGCGTGTATAGTCGTATTTGGAATGGATGATCGTCGAAGGACTGTGTATGTTTTTAAAAGCAGCGTGAGAGATCGTACAAGACCTCTACTTATTTTAGGATTGTCAGGAACATCGTATCTCCCCATCCGTAACATAAGGGCTCCCTACGCCAGTTATGATAAAAGTCGAAAATATGGAAGGCATGATTTGTGTAAGGGATGTCTCGAGTTTGCTGATGATATAGTGAAGCATTGTAAAGATTGTTACATGGTATGTGAGCAGTGTAAAAGCCCCAAATGTAAAAGTCGTGTAGTTGAAACCGAGAAGAGGGAATGTAATGTGTGTAGACGTACATTTTTCAATAATAAATGCTTTGAACTCCATAAACAATTGGCACTTGCAGGAAAATGAGGATTTGTAAGTGCGGTATGTTTCACATGATGGATAATTCGGGGAATTTCAAACATAAATGCGATGAAATTCACTGTTCTACACGTCATGAAAAATATAAAGCGGATGGAGTGAAGCATGTATGTTTTTGAAAGATGCTAACCCTAAAAATAGCCCTTGTATAACCGTGTACTACGATATAGAAACTTACACGAATGCTGAAACCAAAGAGGTATTCCACATTTACTCGTAAGTCAGACTATCTGTGATGAGTGCATAGAGATCGAGTGTGGCGAGTGCCATAAATGTGGAAAACGGACAAACGTTTTTAAAACGACTGCACACGGCAGCCCTGTGAAACTCTTTGTATACTGTACAGGGTGTCCCATAAGTCCGGCATCATAAGAAAAATAATAAAAAAAGGCAAAACAAAAGCTTTTATTCACAGAACGTGCTCAATATGTCCACCATTGTTTTCAATACACAAATTCAGACGTGATACCCAGTCAGCAAGCACACGGTGAATGATGTCAGGAGTAATGGTGTTACATGCCCCAATAATGCGCTGCCGCAAATGTTCAACACTCCTAATTTTCTCTGCGTATACCAGCGCTTTCAAGTGGCCCAAGAGATAAAAATCTAGTGGCGTGAGATCCAGGCTTCTAGCTGGCCATTCCACAGGCCCTCGACGTCCTATCCAATGACCAGGGAATTGTTGGTACAGGTATTCCCTTACTTGGGTGCTGTAATGTACAGGAGCACCGTCTTGCTGGAACCATGTTGGGAAATTTCCTTCTTCGATCAAGATACTGGGAAATGCTTCTTCCTTGAGTATACGTAGGTAGGTGCCTCCAGTGACATGTTCATCGAAAAAGAGGGGGCCTATGATGCGATCCTTCCAAATGCCACACCATACCATCACCCGAGATGCACCTTGTTCCTTTGAAGAGGTATACCAGTGAGGGTTGTTTTGAGACCAGTAGCGGGTGTTCTGTCGATTTACCTCACCATTTCCATAAAAAACAGCCTCGTCACTGAACAGAATGGTGGACGGGAAATTGGCATCCCGAGCATATTGTTCCGTAGCCCATTCACAAAATTCCATCCGCCGGTCGGGATCATCTTCGCTTAATTTCTGTAGGATCTGAAGTTTATATGGATGCCATTTGTGAGCCTGAAGAATGCGATGGATGCTACTTTTCGACACTCATGTCTCGGCAGACAATCACCGAAGAGACTTATTAGGACTTCTGTTAAAATGAGCCAGGATAGCAGTCGCTGTCTCATCGTCAGTGGACCTCCTTGAAGGTCCACTGCGTGGTTTATCTTCCATGGATCCTGTTTCCTTAAACTTTGCAACAAGTCTGCTAACACAACTCTGTGTTATTGGCTCGCGGTCTGGATGCAGTCTGTTAAATTCAGCAGCGGCTTCTCTTTGACTCCGATTTCATATGAGTAGAATTATCTGGATTCGTTCTTCCTTCCTTTATAAGGAGCTGCTTGAACACGAGTCGTCTGCGATATTTACAGGTGATCCCTTGAAAAGAGGCAACAAACTAATACAGATGCAGATAAGAGGTAATGTACAGTTTAAAGACACCCTGCTGTTCACACCTTGTAAATTAGCAAAGCTGCCCAAGGTCATGGGCGTAGCCGCTGAAGTTTAAAAAGGTATTCCTCACTAACGAAACTTTGAATTACGTAGGACTACCTCCACCCAAACATTACTTTAACTACACCAACATACAGTAAGTGATAGTGAGCGTGAAGATTTTGACCGCTACTACAACAATTTTAATGGAGCTAGTCCATACAATATAGTTGATCAATGTGAGCGTTATTGTGTGAATGACGTACGTGTACTTAGAGTATGCTTTCAAGCCTTTAGAAGGATGTCCATAGCCCGTTTCAAATGCGATCCGTTGCAAGTCGCGACCACGATCGCCTCATTATGTTTTACAGTGTTCAAGAATAACTTCATGCCTAAAGACACTTTAGAAGTCATTCACAGAAACAACCCCGAGTTATGGGCAGAAGGCTATTTACTGGCTCATACACCTACAGCAACAGACCGGGGTATACATAAAACATGCCCGCAACACGGGTGAATTACCCGTTGAGGTCAATGTTTGTGTTTTTTGGGTTGATGGCCGAAGTGAGGATCCAACCACTGGTGAGAATACTGTGTATTCCTTTAACGGCTGCTGGTGGCATGGTTGCCCGCGCACCGAGTGTGTCGTCACAGGAGACCTCCATGGAAGATACCCCGCAGACGGCCTCACATGGACCCGCAACCGTGATCAACTTATAGGCTCACATTTCACTCACAAGATCGTGCCGGAGCATGAGTATGATGCACGGATGGAAGCAGATGACCAGTACCGTGAAGAAATAAGGGCCATCAAACGTTCAATGGTGCTGGACCCCTCAGATGCAGTAACAGCTTGTTTGGAGGGCGTAAAAACCCATTCAAGCTATACTTTCCCCCTACGGAGGGCGTAAAACTCCAAACTCCATTACTACGACTTCTGCTCTTTATACCCTATGTAATGAAGAACAATCCGTATCCCGTAGGTGCGCCTAAAAAACTGTTGGGTCCCACCATACCAACCATCGAGGAGTTTTCACCTAACTTGAATGAGCGCTACTTTGGACTGTCTTTCGTAGACGTGCTCCCCCCTCGCGATTTATGGATGCCGATCTATCCGTTGTTATAGATTACAAGCTCATGTTTCCCCTGTGCGTGAAGTGCGCAGAGAACAACGGTGATTGTGACCATACAACCAAACAGCGTAAGATCAGAGGTGTATATACAAGCCCTGAGCTGGCACTAGCCGCCGTTCGCCATGGGTACAGAATATTGAAGATACATGAGGTGTGGAGGTTTCAGAAGCTACCCAACCTTTTCAACCATATATAAACGCTTTTTTGAAGGATAAGGTAGAAGCATCGGGATATCCGCGAGGATGATACCGAAGATGAAAAAGCGGCTTATATTCAGCGTTCCCGTGCCCATGAAGGTATACATCTTGACCGATCCCAAATTGTTAAGAATCCTGGCAAGCGCTTTAGTGCAAAGTTGTGTCTAAACAGTCGTTGGGGGAAATTTGCACAGAATACCGGCAAAGGGAACGTTCATTTGGCACAAAGTTATAGTGAAGTCTGGGATTATGCCAACGCTCCCGATAAAGAGGTTATGGAGATCGTGAATGTAGGTAATACTTACATAATAAAGTACAACATCACAGAACTGGCCACAGATACCTCACGGGTAACAAACATACCTGTAGCCAGCTTCACAACGGCCTACGCCTGCATCAAACTTTGGGGTCTACTGCACTCTCTTGGACGGAGGGTGCTGTACGCTGACACAGAGAGCGTGATATTCACAGCGAGGGAGGGTGAATACATGCCTGCTATTGGGGAATTCCTCGGAGAGCTAACTGACGAGATCAAGGATGAGTATGGTGATGGTGCATATGCAGACTCATTTGTATCAACAGGGCCAAAAACCTATGGGGTACGGGTGAGGGTGGTGGATGATATGAAGTATATCGTGAAGGCTAAGGGTATCACGCTTAACCATGCGAACCGTCGAGTCGTTAACTTTGACTCGTTGAAGGATCTAGTGTGCTTGGAAGATGAGGGTGACCAGCAGCCCCAACTGACTCTGGGGACGGACAATTTTCGGGCGCAGAAACTAGGGGTGTGAAGGAATTTAGGAGCACGAAGGTATGCCGTAACACCTATAGGAAGCGTTACCAGGTGCCTGGTACCTATGATACCGTACCCTTTGGCCACCTTAATCCTTGATTGTACTTATATATATATATATATATATATATATATATATATATATATATATATATATGTGTATTGTTAACGATATGTTTATTTATCATGTATATTTGCTTCAATTAAGGTTTCATTTTCTTCGTTGTGTGTGTGTGTGTGTGTGTGTGTAGACAAAAGCTAAGCTCCGCCCACTGTAAGATCGGTCACGTGATTCCTGCCACTACCTGAGCATATCTCTAGCCCTGCGTGCTCAATTGACCTCTGGATACCCTTGAGCTCAGACGTGTATTCTCCCGTGTAGACGAAAAATTGTAATGGCTACCTTTAATATTGCGTGTTCAACGTTTATGAAGAGGTATTCGGCAAAGTGTCAAGATGTGGTGATGTGGTGGATACTGAAAAACTCCCTATTCCACCCTCCTTTGATACTTTTAAGGCTACATTGAACCGTGCGAAGGACCAAGATGTTCAAATACTCTACGCCTATTCTGGCCAGGGCATTGTACGATTTCGTAGTACAAGCGATGTATTGAAGTATGTTGTAGACCTAACCTTTATAAAAGCTGACATTTACCGTGAAGTAGAAGAAACAATACGTTTAGAAGATAAGCAACGGTTATGGATAGTGAGTCTTGTGGATGACTGGTGTGACAAGCGATATTATATCATGTTACATCATACCGACTACTCGTACCCTACGGTTGAGAATGTGAATCTTCTCATCATGGAGAATCTTAAGTATTTTTACCACTAAATTAATATATATCATAACGAGGTTTGTAGTGAGGTTGTGGCTAATGGCCTGTGTGAGTTTTTAACAGACTTTAGAGACAAGTATCGCTTGTTAAACAAAAAGGATAAATATGGGCATATGTTTCTCTCAAATAGTGCACCGGATTGTGAAGATGTTTAGTTTGCGGAAATGAACGTCTGGTGAGTGATAAAACATTAAAACCGTTATTGCTTAATGTAGGGGAAAATTCTGTTTGCCCAGTATGATGGGGCACAATTATTCGAACAAACCCGTACACCCTTCAGCAGTTTATGGTGTGACTTGCTCTCCCCATCGAGCCGCCCACCCGTGTACATCACCCCTCCGAAACAGACGAGTTCGAACAAACCCGTACACGTTTCATCAGCGTGTCTCACTCGCCCGTCGAGCCGATCCGCCCACCTGTGGCTCATAGCCATCTCAGAGCTTGAACCGACTGGACGTGCGAATACGATGGAACTTCCTTTGAGAAGCATTCTCAACGTTTCGTACGATGTGTCCGTGACGAAGTCATTGCGCGTGTTCAGGCGCGAAACCGGTGCCATTAACTATGTACTTGAAACGACTTGTAGGCAAACAAACTCTGGTAAACGTAATGTTATTTATTTAAGTGTTGAGGAGATGAATAGTCTTCGGGATAGTTGAGAAGTGGGGAAAGAACCGTTATAAAATACCTGCAGGTGTAGGTACAAGAAGAGAGCAGATTAGTGATGCCCCCTCATATGCCGTTGTTTGCGGGTTGTGTATAAATAACGACCAGCCGTGCATTGATATACGTCTAATGTGGAAGAATGCATCTGATAATAACGTCCCTACGCGAAACCGTTTCATCCTCGACAGAATGTTTGAAATCGTCGGATTCCGCAAGCTGAAGCCTATATTAGACGCTCGTTTTACGAATCTGATATATTTTGACACGGTTCTTGAATACGCATCCACCGCTCTGCTCGACGGATTTATCGAATGTAGGAATGAACAAGGCGAGAATGGTCTAGAGCTGGATGCATATTTAAAGGGTTTAGATTCTTCGAAATATCCCGAATTTTGATACAAAGCACTTGAACGGTACAGGGCAGAGCTCGCCTACAATGTTCACCCTGAAGAGCTGTATCTCTCGTGGCCGGACGTTTCGTCGACGGACTCTTCGTCGAACGGACGTTTCGTCGACGGACGTTTCGTCGAACGGACGTTTCGTCGACGGACGTTTCGTCGAAAGATTTTTTTTAAAAGAACTTCATTTTCATGTAAAAATAAAATGAATTTGTTTAAAAGGAGGTTTATTTTCCTTTACGGGATTTTTTTTTGGAAAGAACTGTATTTTCATTTAAAAATAAAATATATTTATTTAAATTTCGGAAGAAAGAAATTTTAAAATTGTGCCCCTATAAACTTACAAATTATGTGCAATAGCTTTTAGGTATTGCTTTTAGGAATTTAGGTATATATATTTGGTAATTATAAATATATTTAGTAATTATATATTATATATATATATTAATATATTATATTAATATATTAGGAGCAAGTGTAGTTTACGTTTCCCCGACACAAAAGGGGACACAAACTACACTTGGTCAAATTTGGGGAACGTAAACTACACTAGGATCTTTAGGAGATATTTTTTAAATGAATCCATCAAATAAAACGTTAAAACTAACGAAAATATTACGACTTAACCTAATTAATCGTCAATATATATACAGTGTGTATATATATATATATATATAATATATATATATATATATATATATTGACGATTGGTTAGGTTAAGTCGTAATATTTTCGTTAGTTTTAACGTATTATTTGATTAGGTATACGCGGACAAAGTTGGGGAATGCAAACTACAGTAGGATAATGTAGGGGAATGTAAACTACACTAGGATAATGTAGGGGGAACGTAAACTTTACCCGGCTGTGGACGCTGGTTGGTTTATTAACCTCTAAGTGCGCAATTACCTGGTTGGTTGATTAACCTCTAATTGCACCATTACATTATCTGAGATGGGGGTGGTAGAAATATGAAATAGCCATTTGACGATACGTCTGTCGACGAAACGTCCGTTCAACGAAACGTCAGTTCGACGAAACGTCAGTTCGAAGAAACGTCCGACGACGAAACGTCCGTTCGACGAAACGTCCGGCGACGAAAAGTCTGGCGACGAAAAGTCCGGCGACGAAAAGTCAGAGCACCGTATCTCTATATAATGAGTAGCTGTTTTTACGACTTGGAAGATTATTTCAATTGCCGCTATGCATTGTGAAGAAGAGTTCATGATTGAAAAGCTCTGGACGGTAAGAAAAAACCCTCGATTGGAAAGGAGTGTTTATAAACTTGTATTTAATAATGATGTTGTGGTTAACGATGAACTCTTTGTGCGTGCTTTTGATTGTATTCTGCCGTGTTTAAATATAACTTGCCAACCGAATGTAAAGTGGGCACAAAAATAGTATTGAACGATATGAAAGCCATTTCTATCGAGTATAGGCGACCGCACACCTTGAGCGGTGAAGTAATGGTTGGACGTATTTACCGTGTAGTGCAAAACGCAATAATGATGTGACTAGACTCGATCACGTGTAAGTTTAGTGTTTTGCGCCGTAGAACATAAAGTATTTTGATTTATATTTATTTTCAATTTTCCTGTACTAATATGTTGCTGATTATACTCCTTCGTTTTGTATATTATTATTTTTTTATTTTTTTATTTTCAATATATTTAATTATTTAATATAATGTGTATATATATATATATATATATATTCCTGTACTAATATATTGATGGTTATACTACATCGTTTTGTATATTTTTTATTATATATATATATATATATATATATATGTTCCTCGTGCGTATTTCTTATGCTATTATTTTTTGATAATATATATTCCATCGTTTGATTGTATATTTATTTTCTATTTTGATTATATATTCCTCGCTCGTATTTCTTATGCTATTATTATTTTTTATCATATACGTATATACCATTGTATATTTATTTTCTATATATTTCGTGAAATTGAATCCATTAATTCGTCTAAATAAACAGAATGATGTAATGGTGTTTTATTTAATTCCTTTGGTTGTACACGACATTTAATTATATCAAATGGCTGCCTTCTAAAACGGCTGACGGATTTCTAAGCCAACTGTCAAAAATATCTGGATAGCGCAATCTGGCAGTTGAAAAGGAAATATATATACACACATCTGTCTTCTAGGTATTCTACGTCAAATGGCTGGTTAAACCAGAATATATGCTTTAATTAAATAAATAACGCAATTTGGCTGCTCGGCCCTGATAATGTACACCTGAACAAGCCATTTACGCCTTCTAAGTCAACTGGCTGGTTAAGCCAGAATATATGCTTTAATTAAATAAATAAACGCAATCTGGCAACTCAGCCCTAATGATGTACACCTGAACAAGCCATTTACGCCTTCTAAGTCAACTGGCTGGTTAAGCCAACTGGCGAGAATATATGCTTTAATTAAATAAATAGTGCAATCTGGCAGCTCAGCCAGATAAGCCAACTGGCTGATTAGGAATATATTAAGACAACGACCGCTCGGCTGAAGTCTTAATATGCGCTTGGCTCTTGCCAGGCGAACACCTCTCTTCCTGTCTCCTTCTCCTCTCTCTCTCTCTTGGGGGATAACTCCGCTTCCAAGTTGCATAACCCCCTTGTTGCCCTTGCAACAACCCCCTTCCCCTTTGTTGCATAACATCTTGCAACATTCCCATTGTTGCATAGCATTATGCAACATTGATCGACATTTGCAATTGCATTGCACTCTCTCCTTTTTCGCCCATACTACTGAGGACAAATAATTGCCCTTTCAAAAGAGGGAATGTCCCAACGCCAGATCTCGGCAAAAATTAACGTTTCAAAAGCGGCCGTCCAAAGAACTATAAGCAGACATAAGGAATCTGGATTATGCTCTTCAAATACAAGATCTGACAGACCTAAAGTGAATGCTGATTCTGAAGATCATTACATCAAGGTTACATCACTGCGGGACATAAAAGCCACAGCTACACAGATTCAGGCACAGTTGAATGAACAACGGGACTCTCCAATAAGTACAAGTACTATAAAAAGAAGATTCATAAAAGCTGGTCTCTATGGCAGAGTTGCTCTGTCCAAACCACTACTGACGAAACAAAACAAGGCTAAAAGATTGGAGTGGGCAAGAGAATATCAAATTTTACTGTAGACGACTGGAAAAAAAGTTCTTTTTACTGATGAATCAAAAGTAGAACTTTCCGGGTCTCATAGAAGAGTTTATGTTAGACGTAGAACCAACGAAAAACTGATAGAGCCCTGCATAAAACATTCAGTAAAACATGGTGGAGGCAACATTCAAGTTTGGGGTTGTTTCAGTTATTCTGGAGGTGGAGATCTTCACAGAATCACTTACACTCACAAAAGAGAAGTATCACTCCATACTAGTGAGACACGCAATACCATCAGGATTGAGGCTTTGTGGTCAAGGATTCATTTTCCAGCAGGATAACGACCCAAAGCACACTTCTAACCTTTGCATGAACTATCTCAACAAGAAAAAAGATGAAGGTGTTCTACAAATTATGAAGTTTCCTCCACAAAGTCCTGATCTCAATCCAATAGAGCATCTTTGGAACCATTTGAAGAGTCTGAAAGCTAAAAAGAATTATTATTATTATACAGGGGTGGCCAAGTTTCCTGGACCCAAGAACCACATACGACGTTTTTCAGATGTACGAGAGCCGCAAAATATTTTAAAAAGAATTTAATTATTAAAAACATATACATATTCATATAGTTATATTCACATTATTAAATTGTTTAATTACTGCTTGTAGAAGGTTTAGTTTGGGTCTTCATTTTGGCTGTTAATGCTTTAAAGTCTGACTGATGTGATGTTAAGGCGGTATGAAGAAGCTCAGTCAGGTGTTCGTTAGTGAAGGCAGCACGATGTTTTGACTTTACAAACTTCATTACCGAGAAGAGTGCTTCACAGCAATAAGTTGTTCCAAAAACTGAGATGAGTCGGAAACTGGTTTTCCTGAGGTGAGGATACTTTGTCTCTGGTACTTGCTTCCAAAACTCAACTGCAGATAAGCTTTTATGTATCAACTTTAAACCCACGTCCTCCTGTAGCTCCAAAAGTTCTGTTTGTATTGAAGCAGCTTCCGTAACAAAAGGTGTGGTAACAGGACAGCTATCGTTGACGACATCAATCAGGAAAGGATTTACAAGAAATTCGAAGCATGGTTTTAGCTTCTTTAGTTCATCAAACCTGAACTGAAAATCATCAATTAGTCCTTCTAATTTACCTTTGTATTCTTCCAATTTACTATCTTTTATTTCAATATCAGGAAAAGTGTTTGCTCAGTTTTTCAGGTGGGGAAAGTGGTCAAATTTTTTTGTTACTAGATCTTTTTGGAAGAGCTTTATTTTATTCTGGAAACTGAAAACTGTCTGTGTAAGGCCAGAAATGACCTTATCCTTTCCCTGAAGTGCCAAATTTAGATTTTGAAGGTGTTGTATTACATCAGTAAAAAACATCAGATCCTGCACCCATTCGTGATCTTCTAGTTGTGGGTATGACTTTCCCTTTTCTTTCAAGAAATCAATGATAGGCTCCAACAGTGCAACAAACCTATTCAGGAGATTACTAGTTGATAACCACCTTACAGTACAGTAGAATGAAAGGTCATCTGCCTTATCTTGAAGATCCAACTCCTCGATAAAATTCCTAAACGCTCGGTGCGTTTTTGCATTTGAACGAATGAAATTCACAATTTCTAGAACACATTTCATAACACTGTCATACCTAAAGTACTTGCTTACCAAATGACCACAGTGAATGATACAGTGAATAAAGAGACACACAGGATACTTGGGATCGCGTGTCAAGAGCCCAACTAGGCCTACATTTTGTCCTACCATAGCTGGTGCTCCATCTGTTGGAACACTGACAAATTTATTCAATGGTACTTGAGCATTTGATAATGCCTCGTCAAGTGCGTTCTTTATGTCAACCCCTCTGGTGGTTTCTCTTAGGGTCATTAAGTCCAAGAGTTCTTCTTTCAAATTTCCATCGCCAGTAACATAACGAACAAATATCGCCAGTTGAGGGTTATCTTTAATATCTATCTGTGGATTCATCGAGGACCAAAATGAATGCAACAGAATTCTTCAAATCACTCTGCAACGAGCATGTAATTTCAGCACTGATCTGGGAAATACGTGTCTCTGTAGTGTAGCGGGAAATAGAAATACTTGCTATTTGTTCTCGAAGCTTTGTGTTATCTGGAGCGAGAATTGCAGTGACATCGGCAATATTCTTCTTCACAAATTCTCCACTACTGTAGGGAAGTTGAGCACGAGCAATATTCCATGCCATAACAAAACTAGCTTCAGTAGTTAAGTCAGCTGTCTTACACAATGATGAAAGTACAGTTTACTGGGCAACTAGGCTAGATTTCAACATTGTTAACTTAGTCTTCCGCAATTCTGATTTGGGAGGAAATTCCATAATAAAAATTTTATGGTTAGTTTCATGATGACGCTTTAAGTTACTGGCTTTAAAGTGATTGAGTGCCACGTGGCAGATAAGACACACAGGTTTCCCACCCTTAACAGTAAAGGCAAAGCTCTCCTCCCACTCCTGTTTAAAAACCCTATTTTCTTCTTCATATTTCCGTTTCTTACACTTTGTCTGCTCAGTCATTTTAATCAACTAAGGGGTTGTATAACTTTTACGTGTATCGCTGAGAAAAATAGCCACTATTTGATCTAAGAAGCCAATTTTAAAACACACTCACTCGTTACTACACGCGGCCCGCAGGGTAGCTCGAGGGGTACTGGACAATGGTGAGTGGCGATTGGTGTTAATTACGAAATTATCCCGCTTAGTGCCTGTCACGCAAAAGAAATTGTCGTACACATGACGTATTTTATTGTCAATTCAATTTTTCCTTGTTTTTGTTTCATATTTTTTTTATTATTATGTAAAAAAAAAAATCATATTTGTATTATGAATTTTGTTTTTTATGATAAATACAATAAAAACCAAAATTGTCTCACGAGCCGCAGTTAACAGCCTCGAGAGCTGCATGCGGCTCGCGAGCCGGGGTTTGGCCACCGTTGGTTCAATATAACGTCTCTCGATTCTCTCTGGGAGACTGTAGAAGAATGCTGGAACGGCATAGCACAAGATGTTATCCAGAAACTTGTCGAATCTATGCCTCACAGAGTGGAAGCTGTCATTAAAGCAAAAGGTCACATCGATTATTAATAAGATTATGCCATTAAATTGTTAATTTCTTTACTAATTTATAATAATTACATTTAGAAGCAAATAATGTAACAATAAAAAATCAATTTTGCTGTAATTATCATATATATTTGTACAATTTAAAATAAATTGGGTGATTATAAGATGGACGCAGACTTTTGAACGCCACTATATATATATATATATATATATATATATATATATATATATATATAATTATTATTAATATACTTTGGTTCGTGTGCTCAAGTATTGTAATATATATAATTAAAACAACTTTTTGTTTTCTTTCGTCACCCCTAAAAAAAATAGGAAGAAAGGAAAGGGCACGTACCACCGAATCAAAACCAGAGGTCTTTAGTTCTTAGTCCTAAATTTTTATTCTTATCTAAAAAGTTATATTTATTAATTTAGAGCCTGGATGTTTAGGCACTAAAAACCCTTAAAAAAGGCAGGCAAATAGGCAAAATAAACATTCAGAATAGGCAGTAACCCCCCCCCCCCCCCAAAGAAGGCATTTATAAATTTGCTTTAAAAAAACGTTTGCTCGAGAATAATACTCGTATCTTTAAATACGCATAATACATATTACAACGCCCTTACTGAACGAAACAGTTCGAAATGCAATATTAGTTACACATAATAATAATTTAATTTCCAAAAATAAAGTTTAATATAGAATAATACCATTATACAGGGTGTCCCATAAGTCCGGCATCATAGGAGAAATTCATATTTTTCTATTTCTACAAACCATAATTCATATTTTTCTCTTTCTACAGGCCATAATGTCTGTGAGCAAAGAAGAACGAATCCAGACCGCGAGGCAATAACACAGAGTTGTGTTAGCAGACTTGTTGCAAATTTTAAGGAAACAAGGTCCATAAAAGATAAACCACGCAGTGGACCTTCAAGGAGGTCCACTGACGATGATACAGCGACTGCTATCCTGGCTCATTTTAACAGAAGTCCCAATAAGTCTCTTCGGCGATTGTCCGCCGAGACAGGAGTGTCGAAAAGTAGCATCCATCGCATTCTTCAGGCTCATAAATGACATCCATATAAACTTCAGATCCTACAGAAATTAAGCGAAGATGATCCCGACCGGCGGATGGAATTTTGTGAATGGGCTACGGAACAATATTGAGCACGTTCTGTAAATAAAAGCTTTTGTTTTGCCTTTTTTTATTATTTTTCTTATGATGCCGGACTTATGGGACACCCTGTATAATTATATAGTATAAATAATACATATTACAATGCCATTAGAGTGAACAAAACAGTGGATATTGAAAATGTTCGTTACACAATAATGACAAGGATTTAAATTTCACAAAATGGTTAATATAAAATAATACTAATATTGCACACTCAGTTTCTGTTATATATATATTCAGAAGTACAGGGAATGAAGGGAGAAGGCGAGATGACAAAAATAAAGGGTGATCCAGAGAAATGGGACCCAAAAGAAACCCCTGTAACTCTTAAAGTATAAGTCCTTTTATAAAATCATACGCATCATTCGAAAGAGGATAGTTACAAGTTTGTACAGGATTGTATAGGTTTTGACAATACAAGACAAGATAAGATACAAAACAAAATAAAAGTGTTAGTTAAAACTAACCCTTCAAGATGACTGCATGGACTGTGGAACAGCTGCGTTTCATAACTGAGCAATATTATGAGCATGGAAGAAGTGTAGTTTCAGCTCAAAGATCTTTCAAGACAAATTTTCAGATGTCAAAATCACCTTCTAAGAAAGTAATCCGTCGGTGTGTCAGAAAGTTTTCCCTAACTGGCAGCATTGGAAAAAGAAAACCAACTGGAAGAGTGCGCACAGCAAGGATAGACGAGATCATTAACAGAACTCATGAAATTGTACAGGATAATCCTAACATAAGCATCAGACGTGCTTCTCAGCTGTTAGGAGTTGGATATGGAACAACACACCGTATATTCAAGCAAAATTTAATACTCTTTCCATATAAAATTCAAACAGTGCAACAACTAAACGATGGAGATTTCGCACGAAGACGACAATTCTGTCAAATGTCAATGGATCCAACAGAAGGTAAATGACACCACCAATTTTCTAGCAACTTTGATTATGTCAGACGAAGCCCATTTTCACTTGAATGGAACTGTAAACAAACAAAATTGTCGTTTCTGGGCAACAGAAAATCCATTGAATATTACCGAAGTCCCGTTGCATAGTCAGCGTGTAACTGTTTGGTGTGGTCTTACTGCATCTCAGATCATAGGGCCGTACTTTTTCGAGGATTCCACCTGAAACACGGTCACTGTAAATGGTGATCGCTACGAAAAAATGTTGACCGATTTCCTTATTCCTAAATTAAGAGATCTTTGTCTAGAAAACCACTGGTTCCAACAAGACGGAGCTACCTGCCATACCACGAGGAACTGCATGGCAGTTTTGCGTCAAACGTTTCCAGGCGAGTTAATCTCAAGATTTGGAGACGTTGAATGGCCCGCAAGGTCTCCGGATTTTTCTCCCTTAGATTATTATATCTGGGGATATTTAAAGAGTAGGGTCTACAGAAATAACCCAACGACCTTGCAAGAATTGAAGGCCGCCATCACAAATGAGATACAGGCCATACCACCGCACACTCTTGCAAAAGTGATGCAGAACTTACAAGCGAGAACATTGGAATGCTTGGCAACTAATGGAGCACATTTGAAAGGAGTCATTTTTTAAAAAATAAATATTTCATAATAAACTTGTAACTCTACTCTTTCGAATGATATATAGTTTTTATGAAAGGAATTAAATATTAAGAATATTTGGCTTTTTTTTATGGGTCCCATTTATCTGGATCACCCAGTATATACCACGGGACAGAAAAACAAAAAGATTAGCACATGATAAAGCAAGAGTTGATTTGCAGTAAAAGGTATTTTAACAGGATATTGTCAATTTTATACATTCCCGCACTGTTATTGAAATTATTTTTAAAATGGATAAATGCACATTCTAGAATATTTCTTTCAATTATATCTGTTTTTAACGAGCGCTTTAGAACTGTCCCAGTTGATACTATGATTACATCTATACATATGGTTAAACAATGCATTAAAATTATTTGCTGTTCTACACGCATATTTATGCTGTTTTACCCTAATATCTAACGTTTTACCCGTTTTACCTACAGTATATATACTGAGTCACATTGTGTACATCCGATCGAATACACACAACCAACCACATTATCCGGGCTATTCTTTATTAGGCGTGATTTAACAGTATTGTTATACTTAAAGACTACATTGATACCAATTGCTTTAAGTAAAGTCGGAAGATATTGTAAATTTACATGGTAAGGTAGGCTAAAGATATTTTTACGCTCAAATTCCTTTACAGTTACAATATTATAATACCTATTCTTGGATAACAATTTAGTACCAATATTCATCATATTGCATAACACGGAATCTTAAAATTCAGGACTGACAACTCTCAATGCTCTAAGAAACATAACAGAGAAAATAGAGGATTTAATCGAGGGATGATGGTCAGAATAAAAATGCACATAAGAGTTATTATTAGTAGGCTTACGATAAATTTCAAATTTGAACTGATTAAAGCATCTCCGAATTTTTAGATCCAGAAAAGATAAGCTTCCATCATTTTCTTTTTACCGTGAACTTAATAGATGGGACTAAATTGTTGAGCCTACCAAGAAATAAGTCGACATCCAAATTATTAGGTCAAAGGCATAAAATATCATCTATATACCTGTAGCAAACAAGGTTGAAATTAACAATAGTAGGCAAAATTCTGCTTTCAAAAAATTCCATATATAAGTTTGTTAATACCGGTGAGAGGGGATTTCCCATCGCCAATCCAAAAGACATAGCATAAAACTTATTTTCAAACTGAAATTTACAATCTTTGACGCAAAGCTTAATTAACTCAATAAGAGTGTTGTGTTGAACAAGGAAAGAATATTCAGAGATCTTATCTTTTAAAAAATCAAGTAGGTCATCAACAGGGACTTTTGTGAATAACGAGCATACATCAAAACTTACCAGTTTGAAATTAGGGTCATTAGGAAACTTTAGTTTGTCAATAAGATCCATGCTATTTACAATATGTGACTTGGAAAGAGAGCCAACTAACGGCGTTAATAAACTAACTAACCATTTAGATAGCTTATAGGTTACGGAGCCTACTGAGCTAACAATAGGCCTCATGGGATTATTAACTTTGTGTGTCTTTACTAAACCGTATCAATCTGTCACTACCATATTTGTACGGTTTAGTAAAAACACACAAAGTTAATAATTCCATGAGGCCTATTGTTAGCTCAGTAGGCTCCGTAACCTATAAGCTATCTAAATGGTTAGTTAGTTTATTAACGCTGTTAGTTGGCTCTCTTTCCAAGTAACATATTGTAAATAGCATGGATCTTATTGACAAACTGAAGTTTCCTAATGACCCTAATTTCAAACTGGTAAGTTTTGATGTATGCTTCGAAGCACAGTTGGACGCTGATCTAAACGTGTGAGATCATCGGAGAGAGGGGAGAGCCAGCCTCGATGATGAGCCACGCAGCGGTCGCCCGGCATCGGTTGTCACATCTCACACTGTGCAACGTGCTAACAGCATTATTCGATCAAATCGGCGCGTCACATACAAGGAGCTATCACTGGACCTAGGAATTAGTGAAGGAAGTGGGAATACGATAATTCAACAACTGGGATACTCAAAAGTGTGTTCACGGTTTGTTCCTCGCGAACTGACTGAAGATCACAAAGCCCAAAGAAAAGAAATTGCTTCTGAATCGTTGGTTCGACACGAGACAGAAAGGGACGACTTCCTTTCACGAATTGTGACTGGGGATGAGACTTGGGTACACCACTTTTAACCTGAAACAAAACGCCAATCCATGGAGTGGCATCACGGAGACTCCCCACGCAAGAAAAAGTTCAAAATGGCTCCCTCTGCACGAAAGGTTATGGCCACCATCTTCTGGGACATGAAAGGGGTGATTCTGGTGGACATTATGAAGAAAGGACAAACAATCAACTCAGAGGCATATATTGCTACCCTACAGAGACTCCAGAGACGTATAAAGCGATTTCGACCGGAGAGAAAACTGGAAGACCTCCTTCTTTTGCATGATAACGCAAGACCACACAACAGTTTGCAAACAAGAGAGGCCATCACAAAAAATGCAGCCCGGATCTGGCACCTTCAGACTTCCATTTGTTTGGGCCAATGAAGGATGCTATTCGTGAAAGAAAGTTTCAGAGTGACGATGAGGTTGTTGAGGAGGTTAAGAGGCTCCAGCGGAACCCAGCGAACTTTTACCAGCAAGGAATAAAGGCCCTTGTTTCGAGGTGGAGGAAAGCCGTAGAAAAGGATGGAGACTATGTGGAAAAATAAAAACTTGTAAAAAAGGTATGTAACTACTTGTGTACAAAATATCTGGAACTTACAAGGAAACTTGGAAAGAAAGAAAAACATATAGATGAATTTGTAGAAACGTTGCATCATTGTGCAATTTATATTATTATTTCCGTTGGGACAAACATGTCCCTTGGTCCTCGAAAGGTTAACCATCGGTTTTATACAAGAGCGTTTAAAAGCGGTTTTATACAAGGAGGGGATGTTCAAACTGGAAAAATCCGGTTATGTGAAGCGCAGAAACTTCAAACTTTCGGCCCAAAAAACATTTCAGTCCCATGGCCTATTATTTAGCTCAGAAAAAAAGGTGGGGCAAAATATATTGAGTGCCCCTAGTATTCTAATTTTATTCATCTACATTTGTACTGAATTAAAGTTTTGATTTTGGCCTTGCGCGTTAATCGTTAAATAATTTGAAATGTACCCAGACAACAAATTGGATATCACGTAAACCCGCAGTCGGAAAGGTTGCCTGTTATTTATCTACAACTAATATTACTTTTGAAAACATTATCCTGAAAGTAATTAGCAATCTACGTATTTATAACCCTCTCGCGTGCCACTTAAAAAAATTGTGCGTACCACATGTTGAAAATCACTGACATAGATGGTAAAAAAAAAAAAAAGAGCCACTGTCCACTGTTGGTTGATTACGTTCCACCCATAGTGAAAAATGTGGTGGTAATTTACCAAATCTGTTGCGTCACTCGTCAAGCTGAAACGTTTTTAGATTAGTAGTCGTATTAGATGGAATATTTGCATAACTTTCCCTATTTGTTTTAATAGAATCTGGGCTCACTTCTGGCAAACTTCTTATTCCCATTTCATTCCCATTCACGATCCAAAAGTAGGAATATTCGAAGTGAGAATTTCAGAATCGGGAAAAATTTCATGATTTGGAAAAGGGTAAAAACAGATCGTGACACACTCGCATTCCCGATGGGTATTTTATAGAAAAATTCAAACTTAAAGTGAGAAATCTTACATTGGGAATGGGAATGAATCGACTTGAGAATTGCCTCCTTCGAGATTCCCGCTTTTGGATTTCTCATTCTTGGACGAAAACTGAAATAGTAATAACCGAAATGGGACTAGACCTCAGTTGTCGTGACGGAAAAATGGTATGCATCGAGCAAAAAATGCGAAACCGAAATTCCACCTTTAAGAATGACTTTGACTCAAACATTCAATAAAAATGAGAATACAGTGAAATAAAAACATATTTACCAAAACAATAAATAAACCGGGATGAAAGTCACACGTGAAGGAGGAGAGTCCATGAACCTGCGGAATTCACATATGCAAAACACTATTTTAAAACTTTAACGTGGGTATAGTAGCAATAGCGGCACCGAGTCTTCCTCTTTAATGAACGAGAACTGAAATTTTATATATACTCAGAATGGTCCCCTGAGAAACTTATATGCTAAACACAGACCGTGCATGCAACAAGGAACTCTTCTGGGAAATTACATCCACTATAGTTCGAATAAGTAATGATAAATGACAAATACTATAGTTTTTCTTTTTCATGATGGAAAGCCCAACGTGGGCACCGGGTTACTCGCAAACAGTAACCCGGTGCCCACGTTGGGCTTTCCATCATGAAAAAGAAAAACTATAGTATTTGTTATTTATCGTACTTATTCGAACTATAGTGGATGTAATTTCCCAGAAGACTTCCTTATTCCATGCACGGTCTGTGCATAGCATAATATATATATATATATAACTTATATATATAAGTTATAGGTCGCACATTTCAAAGAACAGTCCATTTTCTTTAATAGCAATTTATCTATATTTCTTGATGCGAAAAAGAAAAGGGTAACGTTATTTATGCCACATAAATTCCACTAATAGACTTATACATTCGTATGCAAGCTCTCCCGTATACATTGGTTATGTACTTAAAACTGACAGAACTTCGACGAATCATTTAGTAAATACAAAATATATACGGTATTATTGATACACTGCGGATATTACACTGGTAAAATGAAATAATTGATTAACGAATCGAAAATAACGCTTTGTTTGGACAACAGTTATGTTGCTTTGATGCAAATTAGGAAAGCGAGACAGATACTGCAATAAAGTGCGACAATTATTGAGATAAATTACAATGATACAGCATCATTTATAGCTGTCATATTCTGCATATGCTACAAACACATCTAAAATAAAGCTCATTTTAACTCAATTACTTTAAATGTATTTCAGATACATTTGAAAAATATACCACTATTCAATTTAGTGCCTTCATGAGGAAGCATGCATTTATAAGGCGAAGTTCCGCTAATTTCGTGCGTGTGTGTATATATATATATATATATATATATATTGTGTGTATATATATATGTGTGTGTGTGTGTGTGTGTGTGGAAATATAAACACATAACCGCGCATTTTAACATATGCAAAAATTTGCATATACATTATTACGTACAGTAAGTTCCCGGTAATCCGACCCCACGGTATTCCGACGCCCTTTTATTGGTATTCTAGTGATGATGATTAATAACCTGTTTGTATTTTATAAAAAAAAAGTAGTGTAAATATGTGTGTGTACAGTACTGTAATTATGTACTGTTAACACGTCAGCTCCTTGATCGTTGCAAGACTGACTTCGCGGATAACCTGGTGAATTGTTTGCATTTTCGGGCACCGTATTTATTTTATACTTAATTTATAGCTTTTTATTATGATATTAGATAGTTTAGACTCAAAATATCAATGACTTTATACAGAGGGTTGTAAACAACAATATGATTTTCCTATAAAAATGATAAACTCATGACAGCTTAAGCGGAAGCCCCCACTATTCCGACTTTTGGGCTATTCCACCCTCCGACTGCTGCATTAAGTCGGATTAGCGAGGGGTTACTATATATAGATATATAGATACATATATATAAATAGATATATAGATAGGTAGATCGAGAGATAGATAGATAGATATATCACCAAATGGGGACGTTACCTGTACACCGGAGTAACGGAGGCATTCTTATACCAGAGAACGAGCAGCACGGGGTCACTTTGACCTCCTCGGTCGCTGATCGAATTCGGTTTAGGTTCGGTGGCGTGGATGTTACACGGCAGCGAGGCGGTGCTTCCTCTCATCGCGGTCACAGCCACCAATGTCCCTGCAAAAGACCCAAACAACAAACCGGTTAGAACGACAGTGAAACGTGGAGGGGGGGGGGGAGGGTCTCCCTTCTCCTCTTCTTGGAGTGAAGGTTCTGATGGGACCGGAAAGTGGGTATTAGTGTTGAAAAATAATCGAAACTTTACAAACCGGTTTTTAATCGATCTGTTTTATGAAAACCAGTTTTAACCGGTTATGACCGAAAAGTATAGTAATTTTTAAAAGTCACAATTGAAAGGTACTGACTTTAACTCTTAACAAGCATAGCTTATCGCCTATTTTTTGGTCAAAAGAATGCAAAAATGCAGCATCATATGTATGCATATGAATAAGAAAATGACAACTTTGACATTTTATTTTAGCCAAAATAATACATTATTCAAACAATTTAGATTTGAAATAATTTTTTAAAATAAAACATTTATACTTAGAAAGAAATAAACTTCTTTTTGTAAAAAAATTATAAAGAATAAAAATAAAATTTATCTCTATTTTGGAAAAAACATTGAAATAAAATTTTTTAATAAAAAAAACTTTACCTAGAAAACAGAAAATTGACTCTTCGTGTAAGAAAAAATATATAAATTAATTTAGATTTTATCCCTATTTTGGAAATGACATCTTAAGAAACAAAGGGCATTAAGGGTCTTATACTGCGAATAGGGCTTTAGTCGACTGACTCTACACTACAGCCCACATGATGAGACAAACTGAAGATCGAGTTGCCAGATAGGCAAAAATTATACTGAAGAGCAGTTGCCAGTTTGTCACAATTTAACTTAATAGGTAATGTATTCGAAGTTATTTTTTATGCGCTGTAGCGCGTAGCTGCACGTTCGCGCAAGTTTGAGGCAAATAAAAATCAATCGATAAAACCGGTTTTTTCTTTCGGTTTTCGATTTTTATGGGAATTTTGCAAATCGGTTGAAAACCGGTTTTTACAAACCGGTTTTCAACACTAGTGAGCATAAGGGCAAGCTTCGCTTTTTCAAATAATGGGTATAATGTAATAAACCCTGAAAATATAAATAAGTTTTAACATTAAACTCGTAATCAGAAGTGTATCAAAATAAAAAAATATTGTATTTCATACTTGCTTTTAAATTTCGTTTTAATTCTGAACTGTTGTACGACTTCATTCATTACTGTTACTGAATGAACTCTTTCTTGTGTTTTCATACGGTAAATATGGAAACTATATTCTCTGTTATTCCTTTCAAGAACTCTGAATGCTTTACAAACTATGGAAATTGACACTAATACGAATAGTTCAGTATTAAATTTACATGAATGTCCGCCCCTAATTTTGAATAGATGTTTGATTTTAAATATATTAAATTACATTAGTTTTTTCTATTATATATATATATATATATATATATATATATATATATATATATATATATATATATATATATATATATATATATATATATATATATATATATACACACACTGTATATATATATATATATATATTATATATATATATATATATATATATATATATATATATATATATATATATATATATACTTATATATATATATATATATATATATATATATATATATATCGAGAGAGAGAGAGAGAGAGAGAGAGAGAGAGAGAGAGAGAGAACCTATTCATTGTGATTATTCAACAGATTGTCTTAAAATCCACACACATAAATTCTATACACATTTGCCATTAACAATGTTAGTGTCAGATAAAATGTATTTCAGTCTTTTCCAGGACTTATCGATCTTAAAGATTATATCAAATATAGGTAAAACTGTCTTTTTATCTACTTTTGTACGTGATTAAGTATCCCTACTAAAACTTAAATTATGTCCCGTGGAAAGTTCAGCTCTCAACTTCTTTGTCCATACACGCTAAGTTAAGAAAGTACCGGGTGTTCATAAAATCACGCGAGTGAATATGCATGTACACTTCACCATATTCACTCGTGAGACTTGATGAACACCTTCTATAAACGAAGAACTTTAAAAAATATAAAGTTTACGGTAACACGAATGTAAATAAGGAAATTGACGGGCAAACGATACATGACTCGTTTTCTTAATTTGAAAGAAAGATAAAAACTTATATAGAAGACTAATACGAAATGTTAAGGTTTCGAACAACTGTATCCATAACATCACTACTTGACTCCACAAGTCAATAATAAATAATAATGTAAAATAAATAATAATGTAAATAATGAATTCATTAAAACCCTTCCCTGGACTCCACCTCAACAAAAACTTCGCAAATGTCCGAAAATGTCCAGACTTTTAATTTTTTCATATATAAAGTAAAAGTAAGGTTACATCCTTCAGACATCAAATAAGTGTTTATCGCCAACAATTATAGATGATAATCCAAGAATACCAATAATTCAAATGTATGCGAAGTCATATATCATCATTAAACATTCAATTTCAATTTACGCCAATTTGTGAAGGATTTTCTTCAAACCATTTTGGAAGTAATATGAAGTTAATGCTCATTAACTAAGAAAATTCACGGTTCTGCATTAGGCATTGGATATAACAGGGCATCTCAGTAATCCAAGATGATCATGGTAAAGGTATAGGTCAATGGGTACCTATACAATGTACTGTATATACGACTTCGATGAGTATCGAGAAATGTCGCGATTGAGCTCAGGTTCACAGTGGGCGGAACCTACTGCTCGACACCTCCCTCTACCTCTCCCACGTTGAATGAGAGGCGGCGAACGAACCCGGACACTTCAACTAAAGTTCCTGAGACGGAAGCCCTCGAACACGGTGTAGTCGTGACATGACCATGCGCAGAAGTAGGGTTCTTCTCGTTTTTCTTAAGATAATTTAAAGATTTGCCTATTTTAAATCCCATTTCCATATTCCAACTTTGAACTTGGTTTAACGACTACAAATCCTCTTATCATTTAAATACTTTGATGTCATTTCACAGTTCCCTTTTATGGTTTTCACATTTTAATTAGTATTTCGTTGAACTGTCTTCAATGAATACAAACTACAACGAAGGTGAGAAGGGATAAACAAACGTTTATACGTTGGAATAATAAATTACACAGATGAACCATTTCGATTATTTATATATATATATATATATATATATATTATATATATATATATATATGGAATATCACGCATGAGCACGTGTGTCTTGCTCCCACCAGGATTCGAAACAGCGAATCCTGAGTACGAATCGCGAGCACTACTACAATACTACGACGAAATAAACGTTAACACAACTGTGTTTTCTCGTTTCTTTAATTAAATATCTGACACGTTGTGTTAACCGTTATCATCGTTATCATGTCATAGTGTGCTTGCAAGGTTCGCGATTCCTACTCAAGAAATCCCAGGTTTGAATCCTGCTGTGGGCAATTTTGGTATATCTATCTATCTATGCGCCTCGGTGGTGTAATGGTTACGAAACTATTGGCCCCGGGATCGAGACTCGGTGACAGCAGGCGGCGCGCAGCAAAACCCAGCTGTTCATCCTTTCACACAATAAAAAAAAATTGGTTAGTAGATAAATAGGTACCCTGGGTAGCCTAGTAGTTAAGACGCTGAGCTGCTGGAGGGGGCGTGGTTCGGATTCCATGTTAAACTGTAGTTCTAAGGTAGAGTGACAAGTTTGATCTTCGTCAGAATGAACAATTCGGGCGGAAGCCAAACCAAGGTTAACCAAGACTATACATATATATATATATATATATATATGTAAAGCACGACGCTTGTGTAGAAGAGCGTTCCGCACAAGATGAGGAGGGAGAACGAACAAATGAAAAATGAGGTACCACCCGGGAATCGAACCCGGGATTATCCGATTGCCGGTCAGATATGCTATCCACTATACCATGGACCTCGATCAATCTGCTCGTATGTAGGAGAATTACGACTTCTGATTGATCGAGGTCCATGGTATAGTGGATAGCATATCTGACCGGCAATCGGATAATCCCGGGTTCGATTCCCGGGTGGTACCTCATTTTTCATTTGTTCGTTCTCCCTCCTCATCTACACAAGCGTCGTTCTTTACATTAATTATACTGTGTGATGTTTGCAGTTAATATATATATATATATATATATACTGTATACACGTGCGAAACGTTACTCTTTTAAAAACAGGGAAGCCTTTTTTCTCTGTATTACTTAACCTATTGATATATGTAAAAAACATACGAGGGCCACTCAGTATATTTTGCCCCAGCTTTTTTTTTCTTTCCAAGTTTCCTTTTTAAGTTCCAGAAATTTTGTACACAAGTAGTTACATACCTTTTTTACAAGTTTTTATTTTTCCACCTAGTCTCCATCCTTTTCTACGGCTTTCCTTCACCTCAAAACAACGGCCTTTATTCCTTGCTGGTAAAAGTCCGCTGGGTTCCGCTGGAGCCACCTCTTAACCTCTTCAACAACCTCACCGTCACTGAAACTTTCTCTCCGGTCGAACTCGCTTTATACGTGTCTGGAGTTTCTTTAGGGTACCAACATATGCCTCTGAGTTGATTGTTTGTCCTTTCTTCATAATGTCCACCAGAATCACCCTTTTCATGTCCCACAAGATGGTGGCCAATGGCCATAACCTTTCGTGCAGAGGGAGCCATTTTGAACTTTTTCTTGCGTGGGGAGTCTGCGTGATGCCACTCCGATTGAGTTTTGTTTCAGGTTCAAAGTGGTGTACCCAAGTCTCATCGCCGATGCCGGCCGACCGCTGCGTGGCTCATCATCGAGACTGGCTCTCCCTCTCTCCGATGATCTCGCACGTTTAGACCAGCGTCCAACTGTGCTTCGATCAACAACAGCATCTCCGTAAACGTTTTGTAGACGTTTGTGAATATTTCCAACTGTTTCCTCTCTCAGTGGTTAAGAACTCGATAACAGCTCTCTGTTTACGACGCACATCACTGTCAGACGCCATTTTCGAAACTGTGTTAACCATCGGTTTTATACAAGGCGTTTAAAAGCGGTTTTATACAAGGAGGGGAGGTTTAAACTGGATTAATCCTGTTATGTGAAGCGCAGAAAGTTCAAACTTACGGCCCAAAAGACATTTCAGCCCCATGCATATTATTTAGCTAAGAAAAAAGGGTGAGGCAAAATACAGGGTGTTTCAGGAGGAAAGGTCAATACTTCGGGAGGTGATAGTATCGGTCATTGTGAGAAAAAAAATTCACATGAACATGTGTCTAATTCTGAATGGTTACGGAGATAGAGCTGTTTGAATCTACAAATACAAAAGTATTGTTAATGGTAATCAAGAAAGAGAAACCAATTTCTGTTTCTAACATTTAATGTTTAAACATTGGCATTTTGAATGGTATCAGATACAGAAATGACAAATTTGTTACAGTTTACAATACGTTTTCGAAAATCCCACCGTCAACCTGAATGCACTTTGCAACTCGTGTGCGAAGATCGAGTGTTGTTCGTCTGAGTTGATCTTGACGTTCCTTTATGCGGGCAGCAGCATCCAAAATGCGCGCGAGCAATTCGTCTCGTGTATCCACCTTTCTTTTGTAAACTTGACTTTTCATCCATCCCCACAAACATCTAACGGAGAGAGGTCTGGAGACCTTGGTGGCCATTGAATGGGACCACCGCGGCCGATCCATCGACTAGGGAAAGTTTGATTTAGGTATTGCATCACCAGACGGGTAGAATGTGGAGGAGCTCCGTCATGCTGAAAGTACATACCAGCGAGTGTAGCCAAAGGAACATCCTCCAATAGTCCTGGCAATTCATTTTGCAGAAATTCTAGATAACTTTGTCCTGTAAAACGATTCTCTAAAGTAACAGGGCCAATCAGCTGATCCTCGATGATACCGCACCGCACATTGGCAGAGAAGCGATGTTGAAAATTTGTTTCCACAGTGGCATTTGGATTTTCGTCTGACCACCGATGAGAGTTACGAATGTTGTTGATACCGTCACTGGTGAAAGTAGTTTCATCGGTGAACAGTATTAATCGAAGCAATCGCCGATTAGCATTTATCCAATGACAAAATTCCAGTCGCATGGCAACGTCTCCTGGTTGAAGGTGTTGTACACGTTGTACATGATATGGATGCAAGCCTTCCTCACGTAATGTTCGCCATACTCTTGTGTGTGGTACACCGAGACGTGTAGAAATTCTTCGTGAGCTAGTAGTAGGACGACTCTCTACCAACTGAAGAATGTTTTCTACTTCATCAACATCTTGTTGACCTTCACGTTCAGATGAAACATGAGCGCTGGGAATTGTACCAATCTCACGCAATGTGTTGAAAACCCTGGTAAACACTTCGATCCGGAATTCTGCGGTTCGGAAACCGTCGATGGTATTCTGCAACAGCAGCTGTTGCACTTCCATCGCAAAAACCGTAGATATACACCATATCTGCATATTCGGCATGTGTGAAGGTGTGTGGCATTCTTAACACTGCTTCAAACACCAAACAGTCAGCTGTCGATTGGCTTATGTTACACGCTTACATTACAGCTTACATGGTTCAAGGTTATAGGGGAGGGAAGGGGGAGGAAGAGCTGAGCGCGCATCAGATTCCAACAGCTCTATCTCCGTAACCATTCAGAATTAGACACATGTTCATATGAACTTTTTTCTCACAATGACCGATACTATCACCTCCCGAAGTATTGACCTTTCATCCTGAAACACCCTGTATATTGAGTGCCCCTAGTAGTATAATATATATATATATATAACTTATATATATATAAAACCTTGGTTAACCTTAGTTTTGCTTCCGCCTGAAATGTTCATTTTGACGAAGGTCAAGCTTGTTGCTCCACCTTAGACCTAAAGCTTAAGGTGGAATCCGTACCACGACCTACGACGGGTGGTAAGAAATTACAAAGTCCTCGTCCGGACTCGATCTCACGACCTCCCGATCAGCAGCCCAGCGTCTTAATCTTAACTAATAGTCTACCCAGGACCTCCCTCTCTCTCTCTCTATATATATATATATATATATATAAAACCTTGGTTAACCTTGGTTTTGCTTCCGCCCGAATTGTTCATTCTGACGAAGGTCAAGCTTTTCACTCCACCTTAGACCTACAGTTTAACTGGAATCCGAACCACGCCCCACCAGCAGCCCAGCGTCTTAGCCACTAGGCCACCCAGGGTATCCATTTATCTACTAACCACTTTCTTTTATTGTGTGAAAGGATGAACAGCTGGGTTTTGCTGCGCGCCGGCTGCCGTCACCGGGTCTCGATCCCTGGGCCGATGGATTCGTAGTAAGCTATGCTAACCACTACACTACCAAGGCGCATATATATATATATATATATATATATATATATATATATATATATATATATACATACAGTAAACCCTCGTCCAACGCGTGTTTGTCCAGCGCGAATTTGCTTATACACGAAAAGATAAATGCGAACAATTATTTGCCGAAAGCGGAAAATTTGATTATACATGGTCCGCCAAACACGCTCTAATACAGTAGTACTGTACGCGTGCCAATGCGCGCTCTAGTGTTTTCTCCTACACTCTCCAACACTCCCGCATCTCCCTCTCTCTCGCGTCAGCCCTCGCATCACCCTTTGTCTCAGTCCCACTACCGCGTTAAGTTCGGTTAAGATGTGTTGGATTATTTTTTTTGTATTTTGCCGTTGTTTTGCTATTACTCTTAGACAGCACTATGGCACCAAAACGTAAAGCATCCGCAAGTGATAGTGAAGAAAAGAAAAGTCGTAAGATTATGACATTAGCCGAAAAAACAAGTTGCGTGATAAGTTGCGTGGTGGTATGAGCATAACATCACTTGGCTGCGAGTATCACGTGAATGAGTCTACCATACGCACCATCCGAAAGAGTGAAGAAAAGGTGCGTGCTATTTTCATTTAATATATTTTTATTTGTCATATGTAAATATCATTATGTTTGTGATTTTATGTTCTTATTTCATATACAATATAGGTAGGGAAATTCATTTGTGTGTGAATAAAAAATCTGCATATCTTAGTATTAATGGGAGACTTTACGCGGCCGCGTTTACGTATCCCAATTTATCCTATAAAGTATTAAGTTTGTCCAAAGCGGATTTACCTAACACGCCGTTCTCGAGGAACCTAACCCCCGCGTTGGACGAGGGTTTACTGTATATAAAATTATTGAAATTTTGGTATACCCACCAATCCTTTACAGTTAGGTAGAGAAATGTACTCTCAAATGTTTTGGTTGCTTCTGCGGAGTGAGACAAGGCTCCTTGCACTCTCCTCTGCTGTTTAATGAGTATATTAATGGATTAATTGCTTCACTTAATAAGGCAAAAGTTGGATATTGTATAGATAACACATAAATAACATTAGATAAATAACTTAGTCTCTGTCGATGATATTGTGTGAATAAGTCCTCCTTTAAAAGGTCTGGATTGTTTGCTAAAAGTCCTTGAATTACTCGTATATCTGAGCAGAACCATGATAATCTTTGTGATGTGGACCTACACACATTTCGCCAACAAGACCAAAACATCAACACTCTAAGACACTGACAACGTAATTTAACCTAACGTAACTTAACCTAACCTAACTTATCTTAACGTAACTTAATCTAACCTAATAATAACTTGTAGATAAAATGTCAAGTCGATCAGGTGTCGTAAGGTCGTTTAATTTACAAAAACTAAAGTTATGTAATTCCATCCCAAACGCTCTAATCAGCTAGGTGATACTAGTTAGTTTCAAAATGAGAGGTGAACCAACAGAACAAGCACAAGAATTTAAGTATTTGGATCAACTTTTCACCAATTCCTTGTGTGATTTCTCAGATGTAAGAAAGCAATATCGAAGCCTCTATGCTGAAACAAATATGACCATAAGAAACTTCCATACAAGTGAAGCTAAAGACACTCTTTCATACCTTCTGCACTAATATATACGGGCAGCAACTCCAAGTGAATTATAAAAAAGGTTCTGGCAGAACTCTAAATTTGTTATACAACAGATCTTTCAGATTTCTACATAGAGTACGTTACCCCCGAGACGCTCAGCTTCGCAAATGTTGACCAACCACAATGTCCCGAACCTCCCGTAGGTAACAAGACGGGCTCAACACAGTCTAAATCGAAGAATTAAAAAATTAGCCAACCCAGAAACACGCAGACAGACAAACAGCCAGGAACATTAAGAATTCGAAGGCTACTGGACCAGACAACATAGCTAACATACACCTTAAACACTTGGGCCACAGGGAATACTAGCTCTCAGAAACATCAGCACATATTCATACCAACACTGTATTATTTCTCACATATGGAAACAAGGTAAATTATTACACTACTCAAACCAAACAAAAATCCAACAGAACCAGCTTCCTATAGACCCATTACTTTACTATGCACACCTTACAAAGTAACAGAAAGACTAATCTTACAAATCACCAACCCACACATACCACTATCGCCTACTTAACATGGATTCAGACTTCACCACTCAACCATGACATTACTCACTAACCTCACGCAGCACATCATGGATGGCATCAACTCCAGACAACCAGCTCAACGTACACTATTAGCAACAATATACATTACTAAAGCATTTGATGCTATCCCACGCTTCCCTCTCATAAACAAAATACTCAACACAAACATGCACAATAACACCAAACGGTGGCTGAGCGAGTATCTTTCAGAAAGATACTCACATGTCACATTTAGTGGCAAGTCATCCAAAAACAAGCTTTTTCCGAACGGGGTCCCTCAAGGCTCTGTTCTCTCACCAACACTCTTCAACTTATATATGCATGACATTCCAACACCCATAGATAACAAGCTTACCTTATCATTATATGCAGATGACATCACTCTAACAGTCTAACATCCACCCACAACAACATCGACACCGTTATAAATAACCTACAAACATACATAAACAGTATACAAGACTGGCTCACACACAATATACTTAAAGTAGCGCCCACAAAATCAACCATCACCTTGCTAACAAGCAACACAAAAGAACACCAGATAAATCCACAGATTACTCTAAACAACACCAATATTCCACACATTCACAGGACCAAAATACTTGGGGTCACATACAACACATCATTATCTTTTGCAAACCACATTCACGACATTGAAAACAAATGTACGTCAAGACTTAACACGCTTAGGGTACTAAAAGGCACAAACTTTGGACATCACTCGCATACAAACAATATATTCGCTCAGTTATGGACTATGCTAGCCCATGCTGGGCACCCATTATCTCAAACACACACATGAACACCTTACGGACAATACAAAACAACGCACTTCGTATCATTACTCAAACAACACCAATAGAACACCTGCACACAGAAACAAAAATACTGAACGTTAGGTAACATTTAGACATGAGGGGAACACAATTCATGGCAGCAGCGACAACTAACCCACAACACCCTTGCCACTACATGTACAATCACGCACCAACACCTCGCACCATTAAGGTAACACCAGAGAGACATTATATCCAAACACTCCATTCCATACCACGCCCCACAGACATCACACAGTACAGAAAACACATACACACACACCTAACCCACAAAGCACTGACACGACTCGGTCCGAATGCGGTCCTAGGTGCGAAGCCGCCACCCATTGACAGGTCACAGACCAGCCTGAGCAGATTGGATCGAGTTAACTTAGCACGATTCCGATATGGACATCACCCCAACTTACAGACATATAAACACAGACTAGACGACTCCACAGACCTCACCTGCCACCTGTGCCAGGACACACCACAAACAATTGAACACATTATGACAGACTGTACCGCTCTAGCACAACATAGAACACAACAGAGCATCACTAGTGCGCTGAACCTCTGGTCCACTCTGGAGAGGGCGATAGGTTACCTGCGTGCCGCCGGCTTGCTCGATTAGGGTGGGCTGATCGGTTTACCAACAACAACAACAACAACCCTTTCTCGGACCTCTGGTTGCTAACATATCGATCAGATTATAGTCAGAGAAATTTGTGTGGGTTACCTTTTTATTTATTATTATCTCATTGTTATTTGTCAAAATTAAATCCAAAACGTTCTCTTTTCTAGTGGCTTCACAAAATTTCCTGGGTCAGGGTATAACATTATGTAACAAAATTTTGGAAAATTTGTTTATCTTATTTTTTTTGGTGTTTCATTTTGTGTTTGGGTGCGCTGAATTAAAAAATCACATTAGTTTTCTCGTGAAAACTAGTTTCCTCTGAAATCCATAATCTATTTTTTGTACCTAGTGGCTTATCAGAGAGCAAAATCACAATGAAGAAAAGGAAAGGAAAATAAATATATTTCATATTTAAAGATATATAATGTGTATATAATGTGTATATATAATGCGTATATAATGTATATATAATGCACCCAAATATAATATGCACACAAATATGCTCACAAATCTAAATGGATAATGCTTAAAAATGTACATTTGAGTGACTTTTTCTCTTGTGGATTATCTCCTATTAAACACCAGATATAGTCGCTCATCATAGCTTCGTCCCATTTTTCCTGATATCTCCTATCCATGGTTTGGATATCTTGGTGAAAACGTTCACCATGTTCTTCACTTACGTCACCCAAATTTGGCCTGAAGAATTCTAAATGCGAGTCAAGATAGTGTAACTTTAGGGACATTCTATAACCTAACCTTTGAAAGTGTTTGAGTAGATTTTCTACTAGCTCTTTGTAGTTGTCGTTCTTCTTGTTACCTAAAAATCCATGGACTACAAGCTGAAATGACTGCCAAGCATTTTTTTCAAGAGCTGTCATTTTTTTCTTCTAACTCTTTAGATGCTAACATGCGTCTGACTTGAGGTCCAACAAATATACCTCCCTTGATTTTAGCTTCAGAAAGTTTGGGAAACATGGGACGTATATGATAAAGAGCATCACTTTCAGCATGCAAAGCTTTGATGAATTGTTTAATAAGACCAAGCTTGACATGCAGCGGGGGGTAGCAAAATTTTGTCTGTTGGAACAAGGGCTTCGTTAAAAACATTGTGTTTACCTGGATTAAGCTCATTTCTCACACGGCATTCCTTTCTGACAAAGTGCTCACCATCTGCTCTGCTGTCCCAAAGGCAGAGGAAACACGAATATTTAGTGTAATCACCCTGTAGTCCAAGCAGGAATCCTAGCATTTTGAAGTCTCCACATACATCCCATCTATGTTCGCTGTAGTTTATTTTATCTAGCAACTGCTTTACATTTTCATATTCTTCCTTCAATTCAACCGAATGAGCCACAGGAATAGATGGAAACATGTTTCAATTATGTAGTAGGACGCCTTTTAAATTTCTAGTTGAACTGTCAATAAACAAACGCCAATCAGCAGGGCTATATTCAATTCCTCTCTCAGCAAAAAGGCCATTCACATCACAGCAGTAGCAAAGAGAGCTCGATGCAAAACAGGAGTAGAAAGAGACGTATCGCAAATGCCTATTCCTGTCGAAAGCAGCAACGGCAGCTTCCACAGCAAAAGTGAGGTGCCCATGATTTATCTTGATCACTCATGGGCATGCCAAAGTAAGCGCGATATGCTGTACAAAACTTCGTTCCTGTGTCATTTTTGTGCTTTACTTGCTTTGGATTGATATAATGGCCGCAAACATAACAAAATGAATCTGCAGAGTGTCTGCAGGGCCTCTTGGTAGCCATCACCATATAATTCTAATTCAAATATCTGAAAAATACAAAAAACATTTTATAAACAGAAATAAGTAACCAAATGTGTACAAATATTTAATAATGGACCTTAACCAATAAAAACATTACTAATAAACCCCAGTTTTTGGGACATTTTGAATTTTGGAGTTGAAATTACTTTTGCTATCTCAGAAAAAATGCCTTAAAAATGGCGAAAATGAAAGATTTCTAAATTTGATCATATCATAAAAACTATAGTTTTCCGAGTAAAACCGGTACCAAAACTGTAATCAGCGTGGCCGAAACATATAAAAAAGATCGAAAAATCAACAAACAAAAAATTGTTGCAGTGTATTGTTCTATAACATTTAATAGCATTATTGCTTGGGTTATATCATCTTTTGTAATGTTATCATGAAACTTCTCAACATATTTAACTTCGTTATTTTTCTTCCTTGTTATGAATGGGAAATTAAAATCTTTACAAATTAAAATATTTGTTGTTGGAGTTTCAAGTATTTTTAATTTTTTCTATTTCATTTGTAGCGAATTGGAATTAATTTGTTGTGGTGTTTGGTGGTCTGTAGACGTTCATAATAGTTAGGTTTAGTTCTTTTACTTCTAAAATAATATTTTCGACTGTGCTGTTTGATTTGCTTACCTTCACCTCACATGTGTATGCGTTTTTCTTGTCTAGCAATTCCCCCTCGTCTAGCAACTCTATCTGTTCTGTATATACTGTAGTCCAGCATTGCTATTTCAGTATCCTCGATGCAGTTTTCACAGCCTTTTTCACATTTATGTACAGTAAGTGTGATTCCGTTAGACATATGATATCTGTGCTGGTTTCTATATCTAAATTTTGTAAGTATTGTATCATAATTTGCAGTTTGCATGATCAGTATAGAGGCCCTGTATATTTGTGTATAATACATTTACAGGGTTTCTAATCTCCGTGTCCGGATTTCTTATATACTGGTCGTTTCCTGGTCGATGTCGGTTCCTGTTGGGGCGCTGCATTTGGGAGTATTGGAGTTGCGGCCCTTGATACCACTATAGTTGTTGTATTATTGGTGGGTGGTGTTGAGTAGAAGGATGATGTATGTAATGTTGTGGTGCATATATCTGTGGAATTCTGTCTTTTCTTGTTAGAAGGGCTAATTGTGCTTTTATCATTTTCATTTTCTCTAAAAAATATGCTTCATTGCTCTTGTTATTACTTCTATTTCGGATGTGATCTGTTCTTTCTCGTTTTCTTCTTAAGTACCCTTAATGTGAAAATACGGGCACTCTATATTTAGGCATCTTTTTCTCTCTAATTGACTCTCTGCACATAGGAGGGTGAAGAAAGTATCAGTTTGTTCTGCACCTGCATCTTCCATTCCTCATTATATAGAAACATTTTTTGGGGTGAGTGTACATGCAGTTTGAGCCGTATTTGCACAAACCTGTTTTATAATATTCGCATATGGCCCGTTGTTTAGATTCCTCACGAGTCCCATGTAATTCAATTTCTTTCGTACTCAGTGGTTTTTTTTTGTCTTCGGTGTGTTTTCATCCGCGTTCCTGGTGTCTCTCTCTCTTGAGCAGAGGGTATTTGTTCGTCTAAGGCTACTCCTGCACCTCCCTGAAGTGTGTTTTCCTCAGTGTTCTGAATCTCACTTTCGTTTGTGTCGCCATTTTCTGACGTTTACTGGTTTTCTGTCGGTAAAACTTTTGCAATTGATTCTTCTATTTCAGCATTTTCCATTCCCGTTCGATTTACTTTCCTATTGTTTTCCATACACTTGACGCACACGAAGCCATAAAAGCCTATGATTTTGTTGTTTATTCTAGTCATCATTTTCCTATCTTTTTTATCTAAGCTCATGCATTCGTAATGTTTAAGTGTACCGCATGGAGTGCATTTTAAGCCCTTGGTCCTGTCTACTTTATTTTTGCAATCGCGGAGCTGGTACGCGGCGCATTCCATTAAACATAATCAACTCTATTCAACTTTCTGAATTTAAAGCAATTCACACATTTTTTCGTATTCTTTGCCATTTTTTCCTTTCCTTTATTTCGTCTATTTCCTTTCTGCTTCTCGAATTTCGTCTGGGAAACCTCGACCTTCTCGTTTATGGTCCTCTTCCTCCTGTATAGGTCTCTTGGAAAAATCTCACGAAAGCCGTTATTTCGTTCAAATTGTTTTCAATTTATGTTTTAATTTATGTTGTTTTTCTTTGTGCACCGCTATACGCCACCGGCTTTCCCTTAATAAATTATTTTCGCGAATTCACTGATACTTAATAAACACACTGGTATAAGATAGAATTTACTGCTGAACTTATAAACACTAGTTATTTGGATATTGCACAAAGCGGAAACAAAACGTCCGTACACCACGAGGTACAAACATATATATATATATATATATATATATATATGATACACAGACCGTGCATGGAACAAGGAACTCTTCTGGGATAATTAAATCCACTATAGTCCGAATAAGTAATGGTAAATGACAAATACCATAGTTTTTCTTTTTCATGATGCTAGCCCGACGTGGGCAACGGGTCACTCGCAAAGAGGTCCCATAAATATAGCTTCCCTCACCAGCTATCTGCAAAGCAGACAGGATCCAGCTTTGGGACATGGATCTAGGGTTTAAAGCAGCCTAGCCCTACTACATTTAGAACCTCAATATAAGCAAAAGACTCGCTGCCTTCACGTCAGATTGAATACAACAAAGAAAAAGGGGTAACTATTATATTTTTAGCCAAAAACCAAAACTTAAACCTCAACTGGCAGAATTGAGCGTCCACTTTTCAAGGCACATAACATGTCCGAGTCTTTTGCTTATATTGAGGTTCTAAATGTAGTAGGGCTAAGCTGCTTTAAACCCTAGATCCATGTCCCAAAGCAGGATCCTGTCTGCTATATTTATGGGACCTCTTTGCGAGTGACCCGTTGCCCGCGTCGGGCTAGCATCATGAAAAAGAAAAACTATGGTATTTGTCATTTACTATTACTTATTCGGACTATAGTGGATTTAATTATCCCAGAAGAGTTCCTTGTTCCATGCACGGTCTGTGTGTATCATATATATATATATATATATATATATATATATATATGTTTGTACCTCGTGGTGTACGGACGTTTTGTTTCCGCTTTGTGCAATATCCAAATAACTAGTGTTTATAAGTTCAGCAGTAAATTCTATCTTATACCAGTATGTTTATTAAGTATCAGTGAATTCGCGAAAATAATTCCCATATATATATATATATATATAATTATATATATATATATTTTTTTTTTTTTTTTTTGTTGAAATAAGTTTAAAAAAAAATTTAATAAATGGTTGTTAATTTTTTGACATAATGAAATATAATGCAAGAAAGAAAATTCTTACTTTGTTTCTAAAAAGAATTCCATTCTCTTGAAGATGAGCTAAATTAGTCTTCTAAATGAAAACGGCAAAAATAAATGCATTTTGTTTCTAAATTATTTTTCTTAAGAAAATTATTTCAAATTGGGTTTCCCTTTTTTTTTAATTATACGCTTATAAAGACAACATTAACTGTAACGTAACAGTAATGTTTATATATATATATATATAGTATACTTTTTATTTAAGAAAGCTGCAAAATGTATGAAAGTTACATCTCCCAAGTTATTTTAGGAAGTTAGATAACCTCGATATGCGCGTCATTTTTAGCTCAACACTCACCCAATTGGTGTGTGTGCGTGTGTGTGTGTGTAAAGTAATATATGAACATGTGACTTCATTAATGTTGGTATTAATATTGAATGTAACCTATGTAAGCGACAGTGGGGATGCGCCAAACTTAGTTATACATAATTATTAATATCGACACAATTTTTGCTTCCAATATATATATATATAATATATATATATATATACTGTACAATAGATGTTTATGAATATTAATATACACGTATACACACACACACACACATATATATATATATATATATATATATATATATATATATATATCGGGTGGTCCGAAAAAAATGACGCATTTTTTAAAAATTAATATCTCAGTAACCCCCTTCCTTATCATGACAATTTTTATATGCAAGATACTTTCAAACTTCTTTTTTTGAATGCAAGAAACGGAATTCTGATATCTTTTATAGTTTTCTCGCAATTAACAAAAGTAACAACATGGGTCAAAAAAACGAATATCATGAGAAAGGAAAAATTTAATCAGAAATTTAACTAATTAATTTACAGTAAATGATCGATTGGACCACCACTCTGTTGACACACTAATCTAAGTCTTTTCTTCCACACAAAAATAATACTTCTTACTTCATTAATGCCAATTTCTTGCCAAGATTCAAGTATTTTACTTTTTAATTCTGATTCGGTGAATTTTTCTCGTCGACCTCGGTAAACCTTCTCTTTTAGTAACTCCCAAATTGAGTAGTCCATAGGATTACAATCTGGGCTTTGTGGTGGCCACTCATTTTTCGTTATTAATTTTGGTGTATTGCTAATCAGAAACGACTGTGTGGCGTAGCTTGTATGCGACGGTGCTCCATCTTGTTGAAATATGAAATCATTTTCTTGATACAGGCGACGACAATCCGGCAACAATTTTGTTCTTAAAAGTTCAATGTAATTTGCAGAATTCACCTTTGTCTTTTCAGTTTCAATAAAATGAACATCTGTCTTGCCATTCCAAGAGACCCCTGCAGATATCATAACCTTTTTGGAGAATCTTGACGTTTCATGATACAATCTGTTTATTGAAATGTCACACTTTTTACCACGCCCGTAGACAACATCATTTTGACGGTTTCGCGGAATTTCTAGAGTGAAATCTTTTTCATCCGTGAAGACTATCTTTTTAATATCAACGACAGAGAAATTATCAAGTAACTTTCTGCACCTTGTTTTTCTTTTATCCTTAACAGTATCACTTTTTCTAGAAGATACTATTCTTTTGAAGGCTTTTAGTTTTTGTGCTTTAATTATTCGGTGTACAGAAGTCTTTCCAATATTCAAATGTTTAGCAATTGTTCTTTGTGACAAATGACTTCCTGGTTTATCTTCTTGAGAGCAGATTTTATCGTTGATGTAATCCACATTTTCTGGAACCGAAGCTGTTTTAGGTCTACCGCTTCCTGGTTTTCTGGCAGTACTTCCCGATTCGCGAATCTTCTTTAAGAGTCTTTCCACTGCACGCCTTTTCCACTTTTTGCCGGGAAACTCTTGCAATACCTTCCAGTCTTCCATCCTTTTTCACAGTAACAATTTTTAATGAGAATACGATCTTCCTCTGACAACATCATTAAGGGTACTGACGAATTGTTAAAAAATAAAAATATCCACAATTTGACTTGTTCATTCCTGTAGAGTTTTGTAATAACTTGCAAAAATATCGCATGATATCGTATAAAAATGATATCGTATAAAAAACGGATATTATATTGCGATTTTTGTTTTTTTGACCCATGTTGTTACTTTTGTTAATTGCGAGAAAACTATAAAAGATATCAGAATTCCGTTTCTTACATTCAAAAAAAGAAGTTTGAAAGTATCTTGCATAGAAAATTTGTCATGATAAGGAAGGGGGTTACTGAGATATTAATTTTTAAAAAATGCGTCATTTTTTTCGGACCACCCGATATATATATATGTGTGTATTTTTTTTTATATGGTGTATGAAAAAGTGTAAATAAATATTTAAGCTTTTAAGTCGAAAGCTTAACGGCCTAAAACTCTAAAATATTAAATTCTTCCTTGTTTATTTGGATGTCACGATGTGTGTTTTGTACAATGTACACATTAACTCACTGAAGTTGATTGGATTGACTGATTGGTTGATTGTTAAATCGTTATTGTACGGTAACTGTATGATTGCTGATAGCTCGGATTAATACTAAATAATTTCGATTTTAATGTTATCAATCTTTATAAATGCGTTTGTAGCAAATATATGATAAAAAAGGGAAGCAAACAGATTTGGGAATTATTATTAATATAATATGAATGAAACAAAATTTTTCAGTTGTTCATCGAGGGATAGAGTATGGGAAACTGCGGACCAAACCATTGTGTGGAGAACCCATAACTTTAACGTCCTTAACAGTGCACGTGACAAGAGGGAATTTGAATTTACATTCCAATCATGCTTTAGGAAATGAACTCGAGGAATTTCTTCACACTTCTCTTCCTAAATTAAAGACCTTTTAGGAATTTATAAACGAAGCATTTCTCTCGGTTTAGATGACGCGTCGAGTAAATATTTAAGATGTTCATGAATCGTTAAGGTCCAATGATCGCATGATTTCCGTTTTTTATTCACAATTGCTTTCTTATATCTTGATACTCCTTCAAACCTTCGCGGTGTGTATGTCATGCTGTTCAGTTCACACGACCTGTTTATTTATATACAGTGTGTCTATAAAATCCAGCATCATAGATATAAACAAACTGTAGTAATAAACTTTGCCTATGATGATGATGGACTTTATGAACACCCTGCATAGCGTGCTTTGAAATAAAGTCAATGTATGGCAAAGCATATCATATCCAGTGACAGCCTCCTACTATACTCTAAATTCTTTGAAGTGATAGTGTTCAATTAGTACTGAATTAGATATTGAATTATTAGTTGAATTAGGTTACGATGGTAGGATAAGAGTGTTACCTACTTTCTCTTTCATCAGATCCAATGTACAAATTAAGATCGAAGAGTTGGTCGTAGATCCATCCTGAACATCTCATATATTCATCGATGCATTCATAGTTTAAATGCAGAGTATGAAGAGTTAAACATCTTTTCACGCGGAACATCATTCCGCCCATACGCCTATATCAGGGTACGAGCAGCTCGCAGCATCATTGCAAAATAAATAGGGGACAAAGTACAGACGTATACAGTACATACAAAACTATGAAATATCAAATCGCCTAAATGAAAAAATAAAAAAGGATATTGCGGAAGGAGCGGTCGAAAGCCATTGTTGCAGGCCAATAGTGAACATTTGTTGGAATACAGTGACTCAGATAGAAGGTGTGTGTGTGTGTGTGTGTGTCTATTGGGCTGATTTTGGAGAAACAATATTTTTGTTTCAATCACGAATCAAATTGGTTTGAAAAACAGATTCGAAATTTCTCGAAACACTTCTGTGGACGGTGATTGTAGGCACTTTAATGGATTTTGGTTTGGTCACACGATTTATGGGCTTTTATCTTTTTTTTCTCTCTCTCTTTCTATTTTATTGAATATATGTGGGATTCTCTCTCTCTCTCTCTCTCTCTCTCTCTCTCTCTCTCGTCATCCCCGAGCCAGGCGTCAGGCACGAAGGTGCTGGCCTGGATAGTGTTCGGTGTACCGCGACGGTCGTTGCCGATAGAAAAGACAAACTGAGCGCGTGTAAGGCTCCTGGGCCAGACCAATTCCTCCCCAGAGTGTTGCGGGAGGTGCGCGACCAGGTGGCTCCCCACCTGGCTACAGTCTTTAACAAATCGTTGGAGACGGGCCAGGTGCCTGGTGACTGGAGGGAAGCCAACGTGACCCGTATCTTTAACCCTTTAAGGACTGAAGATGCCAATTGCTAACGTTTCAAATACACGCATTCATAACTTAACCCTACAAAAAATTCAGGGCTGAAAGGGTTAAGAAAGGGGATCACGAAAATCCAGGGAACTACCGTCCCATTAGTCTCACTTCAGTTGTAGGTAAATTATTAGAGGGGATAATAGCAGATAGGATCGTTGACCATTTGGATTCCTACAAGCTGCTTGGGGACTCCCAACATGGGTTTAGACGGCATAGGTCGTGTCTCACCAACTTGCTCGAGTTTTTCCACGTCATGTTGGGTGAGTATGATAAGAGTAGGGCGATTGATATACTTTATCTTGACTTTCTGAAAGCCTTTGATAAGGTACCTCACCCCCGGCTAATGGCGAAAGTCCGTGCGCTGGGTATCGGTGGGGAAGTAGGTAGGTGGATTGAAAACTGGTTGAAGAATAGGCGGCAGAGGGTTGTAATTAAAGGGGTTAGTTCGGGTTGGGCCTCAGTCACTAGTGGGGTTCCTCAGGGTTCCGTTTTGGGGCCACTGTTGTTTATCATTTACATAAATGATATCGACAGTGGCATCGTCAGTCGGATCGCCAAATTCGCTGATGACACCAAGCTTGGGGCCAATGTTGGGACGCCCGAAGCGATCGAACAACTGCGTGCGGACCTAGGTAGGATAGGAGAGTGGTCCGAAAAATGGCAAATGCCGTTTAACTTGGGTAAATGCAAAGTGATGTACATTCGCTACGCCAATTCCAAGTCGGACTACTCGATGTTGGGGAGTAATATCGAGGCGAATGATTTGGAAAAAGACTTGGGTGTGCTAATTAGCAGCGACCTTAAGTTTACGAAACAGTGCGTAGAGGTGGAAAAGAAAGCCCAAAAGCTGTTGGGTTATATCAGGAGGCAATTTCAGTTTCGGAACAAGGAGATTGTGCTCTCTCTGTACAATTCCCTGGTTCGGCCGCACCTGGAGTATGCTGTGCAGTTCTGGTCGCCCACCCTCAAAAAAGATATTGAGAGGCTGGAACGAGTGCAGGCGAGGGCCACAAAGTTAATCCCTTCCGTTAGGCATATGGGCTACAATCGACGCTTACGCGCCCTGAACTTGTTTTCGCTGGAAACTCGGAGGCTGCGCGGTCAACTCAGCGAGGTTTTCAAGCTCTTACGCGGGTTCCGATGTCGATTTTAGAAGCATGTTTAGTTTAAATGATAACCCAACTCGCAACAATGGTTGGAAGTTGGATTTGAAACGGTTTAGGACTAGTGTGTGTGTGGGAATTACTTTACCTATAAGATCTGTGACACGTGGAACAGGTTACCTTCAGAAGTTGTGAACAGTTCCTCTGTGGATCACTTCAAGAAAAGGTTAGACCAAATCTTGCACACTATTTGAGGGTGTAGAAAATTTTTCCTGGCACCCGTCGCTATTGGTATCTCCTCGGCATGGGCCGCAAGGCCTTTTGATGTACTTCTTTTCCTTGTAACTCCTTGCTTGTAACACTCTCTCTCTCTCTCCAAGGATTTCAAATGTTATTTTTCGATTCTGTATTATTTAGCTTCCATATATATATATATATATATATATATAAATTTTATGTGTTCGTTCTCCCTCCTCATCTTGCGCGGAATGTCCTTCTAACAAGCGTCGTTCTTTACGTTAATTATACTGCGTGTTCTTTGCAGTTGAAATGTATATATAGGTGCGGCATGCGGGAGGTGCCCCCCTCGGGGCATTGGTTTCTGCGCGTATGTAGGAGAATTACGACTTCTGATCGAGTGAGGACCATGGTGTAGTGGTTATCATATCTGACCGGCAATCGGAAGATCCAGGGTTCGATTCCCGGGTGGTTACCTCATTTTTTCATGTGTTCGTTCTCCCTCCTCATCTTGCGCGGCATGTTCTTCTAACAAGCGTCGTTCTTTACGTTAATTATACTGCGTGTTCTTTGCAGTTGAAATGTGTATATATATATATATATATATATATATATAAAAGTGGATGGAAGACAACAATATGAAGCTTAACACAGAAATTTCAGCTGTTATGGTACGGAAAAATAGAGGACCTAAAATCCATGGAATATTATACCCAAAATGGACAGGAAATTCAGAGAAATTCTAAAGCAAAAGATTTAGGGATTGTAATGACTGATGATGCGAAATTTGAAACACAAAATAAGATAACAGTAAACAGAGCAAAGATAGTAACTGGATAGATACTGAGAACCTTTAAACGAAGGGATAGGAATATAATGATTCCTCTACTGAAAACACTGATCATACCCAAAGTGGAATACTGCTCGGTCCTAACATGCCCTTATAAAAAAGAAGACATTAGACAACTAGAAGGAATTCAGAGAAGCCTCATAGCCAAGATCAATGGGTGCATAGAAGTAAAATACTGGGAAAGGTTACGTGAATTAAACCTATATTCACTGGAAAGGAAGAGAGAGAGATGCACCATTATTTACACTTGGAAAATAACGGAGAAACTAGTCCCTAATCTTACTCTGAACCCTGTAACTCCCCAAACAACAATGGAAAGTAGAAAAGGAAGACTGTGTCGTGTTCCCAAATTAAAGACTAGACAGGGAACATCCTTAACCCTGAAAGAAAATAGTTTTGTTGTGAAAGGACCAACACTGTTTAATCAGCTGACCAAAGACCTACAGAACACGAGTGGTGTTGCAGTGGACATCCTCAAAAGAAGATTAGACGCCTGGCTCAGAACAATCCCCAATGAGCAGGGCATACCTGGCTATGTGAGGTGGGGAGTACAAGAAACCAAGTCACTTCTTCACCAGGCCAACTCGAGAGGAGGGGCGACAAGCTTGACCTTCGTGAAATGAGGAATTATCGCACGCAACATTTGAAAGGTTGAAAGGTACACACACACACACACACACACACACACACACACACACATATATATATATATATGAAAATTATTTCACGAAAGTAACACGTGAAAAATATTTATGATGAATAAAACCACGAAGGAAAGGAAACACAGAATGGTGCTCAAGCGCTTTCGTCTAATGACATCCTCAGGAACACTGAAGTACATAAAGGGTTACAGCCTATATATAGGTTACAAAAAAAAAAAAAAACTATATATATATATATATATATATATATATATATATATATATATATACATTTCAACTGCAACGAACACGCAGTATAAATAACGTAAAGAACGACGCTTGTATAGGAGAACATTCCGCGCAAGATGAGAAGAGAGAACGAACAAATGAAAAAATGAGGTAACCACCCGGGAATCGAACCCTGGATCTTCCGATTGCCGGTCAGATATGATAACCACTACACCATGGTCCTCACTCAATCAGAAGTCGTAATTCCTCTACATACGCGCAGAAACCAATGCCCCGAGGGGGGCACCTCCCGCATGCCGTATCTATATATACACATTTCAACTGCAAAGAACACGCAGTATAAATAACGTGAAGAACGACGCTTGTATAGGAGAACATTCCGCGCAAGATGAGAAGAGAGAATATTCTCCTATACACGCGTCGTTCTTTACGTTATTTATACTGCGTGTTCTTTGCAGTTGAAATGTATATATAGATACGGCATGCGAGGGGTGCCCCCCTCGGGGCATTGGTTTCTGCACGTATGTAGAGGAATTACGACTTCTGATTGAGTGAGGACCATGGTGTAGTGGTTATCATATCTGACCGGCAATCGGAAGATCCCGGGTTCGATTCCCGGGTGGTTACCTCATTTTTTCATTTGTTCGTTCTCTCTTCTCATCTTGTGCGGAATGTTCTCCTATACAAGCGTCGTTCTTTACGTTATATATATATATATATATACAATAAACGGAGAGATAAATTTTTTTTTTTTTAAATTATTAAACATTAAAGGATAGTTGGAAGAGCATACAAATTTCTAAGGAAAAACTACCGATTTTTAGTTTTTCCTTACAAATTTGTATGCTCCTCCCACAATCCTTTAATGTTTAATAATTTTTTAATTTTTCTTTTTATCTCTCCGTTTGTTGTATATATATATATATATATATATATATATATATATATATTATATATATATATATATTATATATATATATATATACTGTATATATAGGTTTTTTTGTTTTTTTTGTAACCTATATGTAGGCTGTAACCCTTTATGTACTTCAGTGTTCCTGAGGATGTCATTAGACGAAAGCGCTTGAGCACCATTCTGTGTTTCCTTTCCTTCGTGGTTTTATTCATCATATATACAGTATATCCGGATTTAGCTATAGGCGAACTAGGCGATCGCCTAGGGCCTCGCGCCAAAGGGGGCCTCGCTCAAGCCGTTTTGCGCGTTCTGTTCAAGTGATATTAATGATTTAGAACTCTATGAAGAACTTAAAGTACTTTGCAGGTTTATACCTGAGAAAACAGATCTCTGAAATGCCCTTGTTTATATAGTGCAAAAACAACTAAGTGAGATTTATCCTAATGTTTATGTTGCACTTCGAATAGTATTAACCATCCCAGTTACTGTTGCTTCGGCTGAAAGAAGTTTCTCGCGTCTCAAACTTATTAAAACATATTTGCGTTCCACCATGTCTCAAGCGAGATTGCAATCATTAGCATGTTATCAATAGAAAACGATATAACAAATTCATTAGATTATTCTCAATTAATTGAAGAGTTTAGCTCGAAGAAAAGTAGAAAAGCATTGCTGTAATATTCAAGGAGCATCTGAACCAAATATTAAAGCATTAATATTTAGCCTGATAAGTCGATCGCTCACTATTATAAAAAATGAAATGTCAACATCTCTTATACATCACATATGAAAAACGTTTGTATACTATGGAAAGTAATTACCTATAATATTATATAAATCTTAGAAATCATTGTCTTATATTTTCGATACAAATCTTGATTCATATTATAATTTATACTTATTTGTATGGTTTATTTATATTTCTGATACAATTTCCATGCGTGATTATTTTGGTTTGGTTTAATTTTTAAGTGCTGGCATAGTTCTGTCTATATATGCGGGATTCTAATATTGCTGGTATAGTACCGATAACACTGGTCTGCGTGATTTTAAAGGTCAAGGATATGTTTGTTGCTCTTAGGTCAGTTTCTCACGCTGATTCCGAAAATCGCATCCATTTTTCTCAATCAGGTCAACTTTTCGAAATATAAACACTTTCTAGAAATTCTCATTTCCCGTTTTATTGGTAGGTGAGCGATACATGTAGTAGCATATGTCGACTGGTATATACATACAGGCTTTACAGGCTGTTCTTATAGATCTCAAGAAGGGTACAGCACACTATAATAGGCTAATCAGGGATGAATAGCCTCTTCAGGGACTTCCGCTTGTGCCGGGCAGACACCACATCCCTCTTCAGGCACCAGCTGTAGTCGGCCAGCATATCTAAAAAACCTGACCTGATTGAGAAGAATGGATTACATTTCTGAATTCAGCGTGCGAAACTGATCCTAAATCAGTTGAAAAACCTCTGACCTTTGAAAAAAAGATTTGAAACGCAGGCCAGTGTAATTAAGTCCATATTTTCATATATATAGGCCTAGGGCCTCGCAATTTCTAGATCTGCCTAGGGCCTCGCAACTTCTAGATCCGGCCCTATGTATATATATATATATATATATATATATATATATATATATAATATATATATATATAAAAGGTGTTATTAAGTAATTGTAAAGTAGGTTTGAATGTAAAAAATGGCCCTAAAATTTTTTGAGTATTTGGCATGTTTTGTGCTTATTCTATATTATTCAAATTATTGTAGGTTCAACTCCGGTATAATATTTTAAGAGCTGTGATGCGATCAGTTATATGACTGTAAATTAAATGAAGTGTTGTACGCAGTGATGTACGACTCGAAACCTTTTTTCCTCGTCTTGGTCTCGGTCATGGTGGTCTCGACTACATCACTGATGCAGAGTCCTTAGTTTACAAATGACGTTAGCACACGTGTAAGATGAGAGCTAAAGATGCCAGGTTTACACCGCTAAAGAATTTTAAAATAGCCCTACCATATGCCCAAAAGCCCCATTATCCTAGCTCATCTCGTTATTCTGAAATATACTTTTGAAAAGCGTTACAGCCTGGCCTGGCCGGTCTGTTCATAATGAAAATTTTCCCATACGTCAAGCAGAACTTCGCTCGGGCTTTGCCCTCGCTCGTAATGGGGTTAACAGTTACTCATATTTTGCTTATGTTGCACATATCTTTTTAGAGAAATGGTGATCACAAGCACACAGAAAAAACAAGCATGGAAGACGTGCAGTCTCAACATAACAGCAGCATCATTACACAATAGTGAATACATGCAAAAATTTATATGGTTTCGGTCTCGGGTGCTTAGGGCTCGGTCTCGGTCTCAGCAATGGTGGTCTCGATTACATCACTGGTTGGACGTTTCCATTTATAAAGTAGGTTAACTAATTGATATAAACTGCATTCTGTATGATAAAAAAAATTTTATAACCTTAAATTTACAATATAAATAGATAAACAAAGAAAGAGGTAAATACATACGTATATACATACATAAAAAATACATAAAGATATACATACATTACACATACATAATAAGGTTTGAGACGAAATATGCATAATTATTAAAGATTTTTCTATACCTCATTGTCTGGAAGTAAAGAATGTGAAAGCGTTTCTGAAGTGCTCATAAATTCTTGTTAAACTCATTCTTCTGTCACGGAAATCCTCTCCGAGCTTCCCTTAAAAACTTATCCGCGCAATTCCAACCTGGGACTACCGATTGAAACCCCCCATTCATATGCATCCTCTTCGAGATGCTTCCAATGCACGGCGACTTCTTAAGAGTTTGCGTAAATCCTTGTCGTATTTTCGACCTAAATCCTATGAGAAAATAGACACGACCAGCCATCTCTAATACCTTAAAACCCTTAAAGCCACCGACATATTTCTTCCAATGTATTAATAATATTTTCATACTGAACACGAATATTAAGATCTTCATAAATTTGTAACAAGTTTTATGCGAAAGAGTTAGACGGCGAGTATTATATATAATAAGGAATTTTTACCTATATGTGGAAACACACACACACAAACACACACACACGCACACACACACACACACACACACACACACACATACATTTGGCTACTTTACAAAACAGCGACATTTTCATATTTTCATGTGCGGATGTCGACATTTAACCTGTGCCCTAAATAACCTAATCACCTTAATCTAACCTAATCTAACTATACCTAAGCTTCATTATCTCCCCTTTTTGTGATGTTAATGATTTTAAATAAAAAAGTTTGAATGAATTCATGGCGACATCGCTAATGTCGCTACACGTATGTTCGATCCCGGTATGTATGCTAAAGATTGTCTCGCGGTTCGCAAGATACCCAACACACACACACACACACACACACACACCTTATGATGTCTTCGAACGACAGTTCAGAATCGACCTGCGATCGACCCCTCTACACCATTCTGCCTCATTTGCGTTTGCGGGATTTGGTAGAGAACAGAGGTGTTTTCCATTCTCCTCCTTCCCTCGTAGCCAGCCATGCATGGCTGGTCAGGGACTATGCAGAAGAACCTGTCCATTTACAGTAGTTCTTGAAATTATTCAAACTAGTGTGCTGGAGGTTCCTCAGTTCTAGTTCTTTCGGCAGTACGTTGAAGTTTTGGGCCTCATATTTCACTGTACAGTATTTTCATTTCATTACTAATGTTGGGTTCGCAAAAATGAGAGGTCTATTAATAATATAAAAGGTACTTGTAGGTTATCTCCCCCCCCCCCACGCTTGATTTGTCATCGTGGCAAATAGCACGCACGCAGAACAATCAAACGAGCATTTCGTTCTAGAATGTTTGATGCACATTGGTTGTTGATTTGTTATACAACTTACGTTAACTTTGGATTACCTGAAGCTCAGGGTCCCCAGCCTTCTTTAGTTAGCCTTATAACGCTAACTAACAAAGATATCACGACCTAACCTAACCAATCGTTAGGTCAACTGTACGCCCTTGACGATTGGTTAGGTTAGGTCGTGATATTTTCGTTAGTTAGCCTTATAAAGCTAACTAAAAAAAGGCTGGGGGCCCTGATCTTCAGGTGATCCTTAACTTTATAATGGCGATCCTTCAGAATCCGGCCATAAATTAGTTTAAAACATAAATCGTATCAATAATAATTATTACATGAGCCAAATTATATATTTAATAGTATCTATTTCAGTAGATATTACCAATCCTTTGCACAATTTAATTATTGCTTTTTCAGGCAGAATGAATTTACTGCGACTTCATGCTATTTGCCACGATGACAAATCAAGCGTGGGGGGGGGGGAGATAACCTACAAGTACCATATAAAATATAATGGAATTTTTATATAAACGAAAAACATAAGTTAGGATTTGAAAGGTATTATATAAATTTCTAAGTAGGCCTCAGGTAAATCCCAGAAAAGGATACGTGACTGTTTGCACGTAAACATCCGAACAGATCTCAATTTGTTCTTACTGGAACAAGTAGGCCTCAGGTAAATCCCAGAAAAAGATACGTGACTGTTTGTTTGTACGTAAACATCCGAACAGATCTCAATTTGTTCTTACTGGAACACGTGACGTTTTTTCATTTAACCACTGAGATGTGAGAAAACTGATCACACGATAAGTTCATCCAATCATGTATTCGTAAATAATCTTAGTGTTCAAATAGTGCTTGAAATATATAATTAAATAATTTAATACTGTCAAATTGGTCAAATAAGTTAGTTAAATACTATAAAACAGATAGGAATCTGTAAAACTCGTAAAACAATGGATTTAAAGTTGTTTGTAAGTTCCAGGATCAGATAGAAAGAAGATGTAAGAATATATTTCTCCACGCGAGATGAAAACCTGAAATCTCGAGTCTGGAGAGGGAGCGCGCGCAAGAAGTCAGTCAGTCAGTCTTCACTCTTCAGTCTCTGGACTTCTGAAGCAGTCAGAGGAGTTGAGGACAGTCCATCAGAGAGAGTGTCAGACGAGAATATCTTATCTGCGCTCCCTTGTCATTTTTTTAGTTTAATATCTTCACCCAGCACGTGGGAAATGGGGCCTACTTTTAAGTTGAACTTAGGCTAGTAAAATCAATTTAATTTCTCCCTAGGGTGTTAAAAGGGGATTTCCTTTCAGCCCTAGGCCTATTCTTGTCCCGCTGTACGCCATGTTCTAATTTTCTTTCGCCTATTTCATTTCCGACCAAAGCCTATTCCCCCTTTATTATTAATTATATAACGTAAGAAGTTTAATTCAACCCGTGAAACATAACATTAAATATTAAAACTTTGTTGTTTTATAATGGCAGTGAAAGTTACATTTGTCGTTTAAAATTCGTGATAGAGACAAGCTCACTAAATAAAGTAAAAGTAAAAATAGTTACTAAGCTGGAGTGAGTAATTAAAATATCATTCTCCGCGCTACCAGTCGTATATTAATACCCACCCACGAACGGTTTAATTAAATAAAGTAACCCACCAGGTAGAGGGACGTCACCCCGGGAAAAACCCCGCACTCAACACCAAAGTCTGGGACACAAACCTCGAATATTTTCCATATATATATTAGTGTGTAATGTCTTCTTTTCAGGGAATAAAGGTTCAAGGATTGTAGTTGTGTTCAGCAGTCTTCATCTTTCGTTTCCTTTGTCTTTGACGTTGTTGTTGTTGTTGGCTAGCCGATCAGCCCACCCTAATCGAGCAAGCCGGCGGCACGCAGGTAACCGATCGTCCTCTCCGGAGTGGACCAGAGGTTCAGCGCACTACTGATGCTGTGTTGTGTTCTATGTTGTGCTAGAGCGGTACAGTCTGTCATAATGTGTTCAATTGTTTGTGGTGTGTCCTGGCACAGGTGGCAGGTGTCGTCTGTGGAATTGTCTAGTCTGTGTTTATATGTCTGTAAGTTGGGGTGATGTCCATATCGGAATCGTGATAAGTTAACTCGATCCAATCTGCTCACGCTGGTCTCTGACCTGTCAATGGGTGGCGGCTTCGCACCTAGGACCGCATTCGGACCGAGTCGTGTCAGTGCTTTGTGGGTTAGGTGTGTGTGTATGTGTTTTCTGTACTGTGTGATGTCTGTGGGGCGTGGTATGGAATGGAGTATTTGGTTATAATGTCTCTCTGGTGTTACATTAATGGTGCGAGGTGTTGGTGCATGATTGTACAAGTAGTGGCAAGGGTGTTGTGGGTTTGTTGTCGTTGCTGCCATGAATTGTGCTCCCCTCATGTCTAAATGTTCCCTAACTTTTACTATTTTTGTTTCTGTGTGCAGGTGTTGCATTGGTGTTGTTTGAGTGCATCCTGTAATGATACGAAGTGCGTTGTTTTGTATTGTCCGTAAGGTGTTCATGTGTGTGTTTGAGATAATGGGTGCCAAGCATGGGCTAGCATAGTTCATAACTGAGAGAATAAGTATTTTGGTCCTGTGACTCTGTGGAATGTTGGTGTTGTTTAGAGTAATCTGTGGATTTATCTGGTGTTCTTTTGTGTTGCTTGTTAGCAAGATGATGGTTGATTTTGTGGGGGCTACTTTAAGAGTATTGTGTGTGAGCCAGTCTTGTATACTGTTTATGTATGTTTGTAGGGTATTTATAACGGTGTCGATGTTGTTGTGGGTGGATGTTAGAGTGATGTCATCTGCACATAATGATAAGGTAAGCTTGCTATCTATGGGTGTTGGAATGTCATGCATGTATAAGTTGAAGAGTGTTGGTGAGAGAACAGAGCATTGAGGGACCCCGTTCGGAAAAAGCTTGTTTTTGGATGACTTGCCACTAAATGTGACATGTGAGTATCTTCCTGAAAAATACTCGCTCAGCCACCGTTTGGTGTTACTGTGCATGTTTGTGTTGAGTATTTTGTTTATGAGAGGGAAGCGTGGGATAGCATCAAATGCTTTACTAATGTCTATTGTTGCTAATAGTGTACGTTGAGCTGGTTGTCTGGAGTTGATGCCATCCATGATGTGCTGCGTGAGGTTAGTGAGTAATGTCGTGGTTGAGTGGTGAGGTCTGAATCCATGTTGAGTAGGCGATAGTGGTATGTGTGGGTTGGTGACTTATAAAATTGGTCTTTCTGTTACTTTGGAAGGTGTGCATAGTAAAGTAATGGGTCTATAGGAAGCTGGTTCTGTTGGATTTTTGTTTGGTTTGAGTAGTGTAATAATTTTACCTTGTTTCCATATGTGAGGAGCAATACAGTGTTGGTATGAATATGTGCTGATATTTGTGAGAGTTAGTATTCCCTGTGGACCCAAGTGTTTAAGGTGTATGTTAGATATGTTGTCTGGTCCAGTAGCCTTCGAATTCTTAATGTTTTTGATGATCTTGGTGGTGTGGTCTGTATTGAAGGGTGTAATGGTCGTGTCGAGTTTGTAGGTTTTCTTGTGTCTGGCTGTTTGTCTGTCTGCGTGTTCCTGGTTGTTGTCTCTGTTTAAGTGATTTGTCTTTGCGTAATGATTGACTAGAATGTTAGCGTGTTGTGTATATGTTGGGATATTATTTTGGCTGCGACAGATAGCCGCGTGTGAAGTGTGAATGCCGCTGTTAGAGTGGGTAATGCTGTTTATAGTCTTTTATAGCCTGGGTGTATCTGTGGAGTGGTTTAGTTTTGTTGTGAATTCCCTAAATGTTCCTGTTTGTTTTTCTTTAACTTTGTTTATTTCTGTGTTGAGCTGTTCTATTTGCTGTTTTATGGCTTCTGTGTTTGGTGTTTTTGTGTTATGTTTGAGGTTGTTACGTTGCCTTATGAGGTGGGCTATTTCTCTAGTGTAATTTGGGTTGTATTTCCTAATGTTGCCCTTAGGTATGTATTTGTTTGCATTATTGATGATCTGATTAAATGTCTTGAGTGTTGTATTGATGTTTATGATGGGTGTGCTGTATATTGTGGTGAATTGTTCCTCAGTCTGTATTTTGAACTGTTCCCAATCAGCTTTCTTGTAATTTCTGTAAGTGTGCCTAAGGCTGTTAGGGCAGAGTGTAGAACGTGTTGTAATGATGATGGGCAGGTGGTCTGATGACAATTGTTTTTCTGTTCTGCAGTGTGTATGTGTTGCTAGTGAGGGGGAACAGAACGTTATGTCTGGGGAGGAGTTTGGGATCAAGTAAAGATAAGCACCCCCAGCCTTCTTTAATTAGCCTTATAAGGCTAACTAACGAAAATATCACGACCTAACCTAACCAATCGTTAAGTCAACTGTACGCCCTTGACGATTGGTTAGGTTAGGTCGTGATATTTTCGTTAGTTAGCCTTATAAGGCTAATTAAAGAAGGCTGGGGGGTGCTTATCTTTACTTGATCCGGAGTTTGAGTATCCTGCTTGATGTGGTATGTGTGTATGCTCTTCTGTATTGTTAAGAATGAAGAGGCTGTTTAGTTGTGTGGCTATGTTGGCGCCTCTGGTGTTGCTTTGGTTGGGCAGGTACCAACTAGTGTCTTTAGCGTTGAAGTCTCCTCCTAAGATGACATTAGTGAGAGAGGCCAGATTGTGTAACTGTGGATTGTAATTGGCTGGCACCTGAGGTGAACTATTTGGTGGGATGTAAATGTTGATGAGTGTGGTGTTGTGTTTTGCGCGTGTTTTAATGTTAACTGCCTGTATTTCTATCGTGTTATCTGCTTGGATTGTGCTTGTAATGTTTTGGGTGGCATCACTGTAGCTAATGCTTTTACGTATGTAAGTGATGAGTCCAACCCCGTGACCCCCAGTACGATCTTGACGGATCGCCGTGAAGTCAGGGATGGTGGGTGTTTTGTGTGTGCGTTTTAGTTTTGTTTTTTGCATAAGTGCTATGTGAATGCTTTGTTTGTGTACGAATTCCCTAAGTTGCATGATTTTGTTTGTGAGGCCATCTACGTTGTACTGTAATATGTTAATATTATGCTTCTGTATGTGTCTCATGGTCCTATTGTGTCTATGTCTTTGTGTATGGTGACATGTGTAAGTTGTAGTGGGCCCTGGATTAGTCTTAATGTCGCCTGAGAGTAAGGGTAGTCCGGGGAGAACGCAATTGCTTCCCGTAAAAGAAAAAATAGCACGCTGGTACAGGTCCGGCCCCGGGAGCCGATCGGCACTGACCGTGCCACGCAACAGGCCGTCGACTGCCAGTCTGGCCAACCGTAGACAGCCCGCTGCACGGAGATTTGAGGAAGTTTGGCCACCAGTGCGTTGATGTTTCGGTTTGACGTCGCCTCTTCTTCGCGTTGACGTGTCCCGCGCTGGAGGATACAGCCACTGTTAGAAGCTTCCTCGTCAGCTGCTAACTGTCGACATACGTTGTCTTTGACGTAAAAGACCTTTGTGTTGTTTCTACAGTATGTTTGTAATGTCTTATTTTCTGTATGGGCTTGTGAGAAATGAGCAATACTCATTTATTAGTAGAACAAGCTCTTTTATAATTTTAGCAGGATCTCTCTCTCTCTCTCTCTCTCTCTCTCTCTCTCTCTCTCTCTCTATATATATATATATATATATATATATATATAATATATATATATGTATGTGTGTGTGTGTGTGTGTGTGTTAGCCATATAGACAAATGAGCGGTTTGAGGATGGTAGAAGAAGACACAGATAAGAGATGGAGTTATGTTCCGTTACGTTTCGGCACAAAGCTTTACTCACAGAGAATGATAACGAGTTAAAACACACATTACTTAAATGCAGACAATCTTTTCCAAACCTACTGGACGAACATTCATGGCTTCACCTGATTGACTGGTTACTGTTGATGCTCCTTGGTCCTGCCCCTTTCTACTAACTTCACCATAATTTTTCCGTTAATTTGGCTAAACACATTTTTGTTTTCAGATTTTGAACAAATTTAGTTTACTCAGAAATTTTAAGAGGTTATTCCTGACTTTATATACTCTCACTAAATGGTCTGAGTTTACTTCGTAGTTGCTTTGGAGCAGATCTCGGCAATACGAGGTGTACTTCTGAATACACGAAAGGCCTTGGAATCATTTTTCTTTTTCCTTGTGGATTTCCATATATATATTATATATATATATATATATATATATATATTACTTACTACATATATATATATATATTACTTACTACTTTAGGTTACTTTAGATGAGTTTGAACGATGGTTCAGGATCGACCTGCGGTCAACCCCTCTGCAGCATCCCGCCTCGTTTGCGGGACTTGGTGAAGGAAGGACTTACTGTCTGATCTCCTCCTGCTCTCGTAGTCAACCACGCATGGCTGGTCAGGGACTTTGCACAGGAATTTGTCCAGCTGGTTCTTGAAGTTATTCAGGTCGGTGTGCTGGAGATCCCTCACTTCTTTTGGTAGGACATTGAAAAGCTTTGGGCCTCGTATTCTGAGGGTATTTTCCATCCTCGTTTTCATGGCCCCCTGTCCCACCGTAGCTGGGACCGTACAAAATCTACCTCTTCTCTCATTCCAGTTTGTTTTTTATTTCATTTCTAAGGTTAGGAACAGAGTCCTCAAGTATTTTCTATATGTATATTATTGTGTACCGCTCGCGCCTTCTTTCGAGAGAGTAGAGTTTCAGGGATTGTAGTCGAGACCAGTAGTCTTCACCTTCCGTTTCCTCTATCTTAGACGTGAAAGTCCTTTGTATAACTTCAATGTTCGCAATGTCTCGTTTTCTCTATGGGCTTGTGAGTACTGAGTAATACTCAATTACTGGTAGGACTAGACTCTTCCATAATTTGAGCATGTTGTTTGCTTTTCTGCTGCGGAAACTCCTCCAGATGATTCCCATTATTTTTCTAGCCGTTGTAATTTTGATGTTATAGTGCTCTCTGAATTCTGCATCCAACGACATTATTACTATAAGATCCCTGACTTATGGATTTGGTGTTATCTGTTTGGCTTGCAGAATTTTGTACCCTTTTCTCTGTAGCTCCTTGTTATTACCATATCTTAGAAGTTGGAATTTTTCTTCGTTGGACTTCATATTGTTTTCTGCCCACTGAAATAATGTTTCAATGTCGTTTTGTAATTTTCTTTTGTCACCTTCGTTCAATATTTCCTTACATATCTTTGTGTCATCTGCGAAGCATGATACAATACTGTCCTTAATATCTGCATCAATATCTGCAATCATTATTATGAACAGCAAGGGAGCTAATACTGTCCCTTGTGGGACAGAGCTCACGACTTCCCGAAACTTCCGATTTAACTCCGTTTACCACCACTCTTTGTTTTCTTTGCGTCAAGAAATTAATATCCAGCTTCCTAGCTTTCCAGTAATTCCTGTATTCATAAGTTTGTGTGCTATGATTCCATGGTCACATTTATCGAAGGTTTTAGCAAAGTCCATATATATTACATCTATGTTTTGTCCTCGACACAATATTTCCAATATTTTCTCTTGTGGTCTCTGTAATAGGCATGATCTTCCAGTCCTGAAGCCATGTTGATTTGGGTTGTATAAGTCGTTTTCTTGTAGGTATTAGGTAGTTTTGCCTCTAATCATACGTTCAAAACACTTTATAAGGTGTGAGGTGAGAGCCACTGGCCGAAAATTCTGCTCTGTTACCATCTTTAAATAGAGGGGCAATGATCGCGTTCTTTAAGGGGAGTGGAATTTGTCCTGTGTCGAGTGATTTCTTCCATAGTAAGTATAGCGGTTTGGCAATACTCTCTTTGCATTTCTTCGGAAACGTGGCACTCCATGTGTCTGGCCATGGCGCTGAATTGTCTCGCATCTGTCATAAGGCTGTAATTACATCTCCTGTGAATTCGAAATCCATTAATAGGTTTGTGCCGGAATTTGTTCTTGGTTGATTTGTATCTATGTCGAAAAATTCGTCTGGGTTTTCCACTTCCATCTCGGACTAAGGGGTGCTAAACACAGAGTTAAATTGTTCCCTAAGCAGTTCGCTTATTTTTTTCGGGTCATTTGTATATTCGGCCTCCCCGTCTATCAACGGACCAATACTCTCCTTACACTGCATTTTCCTTTTCGCAAACGTTTAGAAGTATTTTGGGTTATTTTTTATGTTTTCTGCTACCTTGTTTTCCTCCTCGTTTGTCTTATGTATAAATGTTTGCTTTAGGTCCATTTCTATTTTCTCCTATTTCTCTAGTTTCAGTCTCTTTGCTTCAGTTCTGCATCTGTGGCGATGTTTTACGGTTTGTCTTCGTTGCTTGAATAGTGTCCTGATTTTCCTCTCGAGCTTGCTACGTTTTCTTTCCTGTCTCTCTGGAATATGTTTCAGTATTATAGGTTTGGTTTCAGTCTCTATTATACATAGTATTTCTTGTGGAGTCTTCTCGTGAAGTAGCAATTCCCACTTTACCTCCTTTAAATCTTTATTTACGTTTTCCCAATTTACTTTCTTTGAATTTGTTTAAGCCTTCAAATATTCCATCTGCCTCTCTAGGATGCGTTTTCGAACCTCTGGGTGCTAACTTCAATTGTATATCGATGAGGTTATGGTCGGAGAACTTTGTGTGCGTTACTTTTTTATTTATTATTATTTCGTTGTTATTTGTTAAGATTAAATCCAAAACGTTCTCTTTTCTCGTGGCTTCACAGATTTCCTGGGTAAGGGCGTAATGTTCCATACTATCTAATAGCATTGTTGCTTGGGTTCTATCTTCTCGACATATATAACTTCGTCATTTTTCTTCCATATAATGAATGGGAAATTAAAATCTCTGAAAATTAGAATATTTGGTGCTGGAGTTTCAAGTAATTTTAATATGTTTTCTATTTCATTTGTAGCAAATTGGAATTCACTTTTTGTGGTGTTTGGTGGTCTGTAGATGTTCATAATGGTTAGGTTCAGTTTTTTTATTTCTAATATAATAACTTCAACTGTGCTGTTTGATTTGTTTACCTTCACTTCACAAGTGTATGTGTTTTTCACGTAGATGCAAAACCCTCCCCCTTGTCTAGCAACTCTATTTGTTCTGTGTATGTTGTAGTCCAGCAATGCTAATTCAGTATCCTCGATACAGTTTCACAGCCTTTTTCGCATTTATGCAAGTGTGTTTCCGTTAGGCCTATAATATCTATGCTGGATTCGGTAGCTAAATTCTGTAAGTATTGTAATTTGCAGCCTGCATGGTCCGTGTAGAGGCCTTGAATATTTGTGCATAAAACATTTATTGGGTTTCTAATTTCCGTGTTCAGTTTTCCTATATAGTGGTCGTTTCCAGGTCGATATCGGACTTGCAGGATGTAATGCGGCCGCAGCAAGACGAATGTATGCGGAAAGATTTCCGAATCGACGTCCGCCAGATAAGAAGACCTTTCATAGAATAGACGAGCGTCTTGGTGATTGGTTTGCTCATTGTATCAGTTGCTCGGAGACACTAGCACCGGACAGGATCATTCAACAAGCGTGTTTCAGATGGTGGTAGACCAATCAGCACCAGAACTGTTGAGTTGGAGGAGTGGGTCTTGAATCGCGTGGAGGAACATACTGGTGTCAGCACCCGAAGGAGAGCAGCAGCAGAGGGTGTAAGATGCACAACTGTGTGCAGAATTTTACGGGAACAACAGTTTTACCCATATCACATTCAGAGAGTACAAGGCCTTACTGAAGCTGATTTCCCACCACGAGAGGTTTTTTGTATTTGGTTCCTTCAACAGTGTGCTCGCGATCCTCTTTTTCTATCCTCCGTGTTGTTTTCTGATGAGGCTGCCTTCACAAGAAATGGCGTGATCACTGGGCCGAAGAGAATCTGCATGCCATCATCCATTCAAGACATCAACAACAATTTAGTATCAATGTATGGGCAGGACTTATTGCCGACAACTTAATCGGTCCTTTTGTGTTGCCTGGAAGATTAACGGGAGAATCCTATTCCAATTTTTTAAGGAATGATTTAAGTGATTTACTACATGAAGTTCCTCTTGGTGTCCGACGGCGTATGCGGTTTATGCATGACGGCGCTCCGCCTCATTTTAATCGAGTAGCCAGAGACTATTTGGATGACCATTTCCCTGATAAATGGATAGGCCGTGGAGGACTCATTGCGTGGCCTGCTCGCTCCCCGGATCTGAATCCACTCGATTTTTACCTGTGGGGTCATTTGAAATCCATCGTTTACGTGACACCCATTGACAAAGTTGAAATGCTTCGCCAACGTGCAGAACAAGATGCCAGAAAATCCGAGCAATACCTGGAATGTTTGAACGCGTCAGGCAGTCTATGACGCGGCGTGTTCAGGCGTGTATTCAAGCGCAAGGCGGTCATTTTGAGCACTTCCTTTAAAGGTAGGGAGGATACTTGTTGAAACACATAACGGGCTGTAACTCGGAAACAAAGCGATTTCGGGCATATATTTATATAAACTTTTTTCATTGTTTTCGGGTCCTGAGTCCATCCTGCAAGTGCGTCTCACATGTTATGAAACACTCTATATATATATATATATATATATATATATATATATATATATATATATATATATATATGAAAAGATACTCGGAAGTAAAAAAATTAAATTGGAAAAAGTTTTTTCTATATATTTTTGAACCTTTCAGTTTTAAGGGCGTGGAAAAAAGCAAAGGTCAGAATTCTTTATTAGAATTTTTCCCAAATCAACATTCATGAAAAAAACCAATAAAATACACGTTTTTAGTTAACTAAAAAACAAAACTAAAAAACAAAATAAAAATATTTAACAACGAAGCATAAAATCTTTATGTTAGTTTCACTTTGTTTATAACTTCTTTAATTAAATATTAAGTTACGTCAAGGGTCATTACAGCTTCTGTTACACACGCTTCGTAATGATTCTGGGAGAAGGGATTTTTGGAATTCACAGACACACACACACCCAATCCTCTCCCCTACTCACACCCTCACCAGATCTTTTCCGTTTCATGTATTGTTTCCGATTTTGTTGAAAATAAGATATTTAATGTAGATTTCTCCAAAACAAGTTACATTTTTGAAATCAGCGTAAAATCCTACATTACATATCTTATTTTCAACAAAATCGGAAACAGTACATGAAACGGAAAAGATCCCCCCCTCCATATATATATATATATATCGTAAAGAACGACGCTTGTATAGGAGATATTCCGCGCAAGACGAGAAGAGAAAAACAACAAATGAAAAAATGAAGTACCACCTGGGAATCGAACCCGGGATCTTCCGATTGCCGGTCAGACGCGATAACCACTACACCATGGACTCCACTCTTCCAAATGCCGTAATTCCTCTACATACTCGCAGAAACCAATGCCCCAAGGGGGCACCTCCCGCTTGCCGTAACATTATATACATTCAACTGCAAAGAACACGCAGTATAAATAACGTAAAGAACGACGCTTGTATAGGAGATATTCCGCGCAAGACGAGAAAGAGAAACAACAAATGAAAAATGAAGTACCACCTGGGAATCGAACCCGGGATCTTCCGATTGCCGGTCAGACGCGATAACCACTACACCATGGACTCCACTCTTCCAAATGCCGTAATTCCTCTACATACTCGCAGAAACCAATGCCCCAAGGGGGCACCTCCCGCTTGCCGTAACATTATATACATTCAACTGCAAAGAACACGCAGTATAAATAACGTAAAGAACGACGCTTGTATAGGAGATATTCCGCGCAAGACGAGAAAGAGAAAACAACAAATGAAAAAATGAAGTACCACCTGGGAATCGAACCCGGGATCTTCCGATTGCCGGTCAGACGCGATACCCACTACACCATGATCCACTCTTCCAAATGCCGTAATTCCTCTACATACTCGCAGAAACCAATGCCCCAAGGGGCACCTCCCGCTTGCCGTAACATTATATACATTCAACTGCAAAGAACACGCAGTATAAATAACGTAAAGAACGACGCTTGTATAGGAGATATTCCGCGCAAGACGAGAAAGAGAAAACAACAAATGAAAAAATGAAGTACCACCTGGGAATCGAACCCGGGATCTTCCGATTGCCGGTCAGACGCGATAACCACTACACCATGGACTCCACTCTTCCAAATGCCGTAATTCCTCTACATACTCGCAGAAACCAATGCCCCAAGGGGCACCTCCCGCTTGCCGTAACATTATATACATTCAACTGCAAAGAACACGCAGTATAAATAACGTAAAGAACGACGCTTGTATAGGAGATATTCCGCGCAAGACGAGAAAGAGAAAACAACAAATGAAAAAATGAAGTACCACCTGGGAATCGAACCCGGGATCTTCCGATTGCCGGTCAGACGCGATAACCACTACACCATGGACTCCACTCTTCCAAATGCCGTAATTCCTCTACATACTCGCAGAAACCAATGCCCCAAGGGGGCACCTCCCGCTTGCCGTAACATTATATACATTCAACTGCAAAGAACACGCAGTATAAATAACGTAAAGAACGACGCTTGTATAGGAGATATTCCGCGCAAGACGAGAAAGAGAAAACAACAAATGAAAAAATGAAGTACACCTGGGAATCGAACCCGGGATCTTCCGATTGCCGGTCAGACGCGATAACCACTACACCATGGACTCCACTCTTCCAAATGCCGTAATTCCTCTACATACTCGCAGAAACCAATGCCCCAAGGGGGCGTCGTTCTTTACGTTATTTATACTGCGTGTTCTTTGCAGTTGAATGTATATAATGTTACGGCAAGCGGGAGGTGCCCCCTTGGGGCATTGGTTTCTGCGAGTATGTAGAGGAATTACGGCATTTGGAAGAGTGGAGTCCATGGTGTAGTGGTTATCGCGTCTGACCGGCAATCGGAAGATCCCGGGTTCGATTCCCAGGTGGTACTTCATTTTTTCATTTGTTGTTTTCTCTTTCTCGTCTTGCGCGGAATATCTCCTATACAAGCGTCGTTCTTTACGTTATTTATACTGCGTGTTCTTTGCAGAGTTGAATGTATATAATGTTACGGCAAGCGGGAGGTGCCCCCTTGGGGCATTGGTTTCTGCGAGTATGTAGAGGAATTACGGCATTTGGAAGAGTGGAGTCCATGGTGTAGTGGTTATCGCGTCTGACCGGCAATCGGAAGATCCCGGGTTCGATTCCCAGGTGGTACTTCATTTTTTCATTTGTTGTTTTCTCTTTCTCGTCTTGCGCGGAATATCTCCTATACAAGCGTCGTTCTTTACGTTATTTATACTGCGTGTTCTTTGCAGTTGAATGTATATAATGTTACGGCAAGCGGGAGGTGCCCCCTTGGGGCATTGGTTTCTGCGAGTATGTAGAGGAATTACGGCATTTGGAAGAGTGGAGTCCATGGTGTAGTGGTTATCGCGTCTGACCGGCAATCGGAAGATCCCGGGTTCGATTCCCAGGTGGTACTTCATTTTTTCATTTGTTGTTTTCTCTTTCTCGTCTTGCGCGGAATATCTCCTATACAAGCGTCGTTCTTTACGTTATTTATACTGCGTGTTCTTTGCAGTTGAATGTATATAATGTTACGGCAAGCGGGAGGTGCCCCCTTGGGGCATTGGTTTCTGCGAGTATGTAGAGGAATTACGGCATTTGGAAGAGTGGAGTCCATGGTGTAGTGGTTATCGCGTCTGACCGGCAATCGGAAGATCCCGGGTTCGATTCCCAGGTGGTACTTCATTTTTTCATTTGTTGTTTTCTCTTTCTCGTCTTGCGCGGAATATCTCCTATACAAGCGTCGTTCTTTACGTTATTTATACTGCGTGTTCTTTGCAGTTGAATGTATATAATGTTACGGCAAGCGGGAGGTGCCCCCTTGGGGCATTGGTTTCTGCGAGTATGTAGAGGAATTACGGCATTTGGAAGAGTGGAGTCCATGGTGTAGTGGTTATCGCGTCTGACCGGCAATCGGAAGATCCCGGGTTCGATTCCCAGGTGGTACTTCATTTTTTCATTTGTTGTTTTCTCTTTCTCGTCTTGCGCGGAATATCTCCTATACAAGCGTCGTTCTTTACGTTATTTATACTGCGTGTTCTTTGCAGTTGAATGTATATATATATATATATATATATATATTACAGATAAAATGAAAATATTTATGTACAGTTTCGGAAAAATGTTTGGCTAAAAACAAACTTTTTCAAGCATAAAATTACAAATTAGTAATGGCTAGATTTGTTTTTGAAGTTGATTAGTGGCGAGACCTAAATATCCAAGTAAAAGAAGATGTTGCCAATTAATGTTTTTTTTATGCTTTCTAGAAATTTTTAGCTTTCTTGGCGAACTTTTTCCGAAACTGTATATATAGTTTTCGATATATATTATACTGTATATACACGGAGTGATCGAAAAGTTACTGAACAGTCGCGGTGAACGGTGACTTTTGAGCAACCTTTGATTTACACAAAGTTGAATATGCTTTCGAAATTATATATTCGTTTATCTTTCCTTCCCTTTTCCTATACTTAGAACGTTGGAATCTAAGGAAAATGGTACGGATACATTTCATACTGTAAAAACATACACTTTTCAAATGAGATAAAAATGTACATACAGCCTATACAGTGTTTCTTCAGTGTCTTCTCAATTACAGTTAATGGGAACCATGTACAGTAGATTGATAAGGTCATGCGTGAAGTACCGGTTCATGAAGGTAAGTAAGTGTGCATGTATGATGACCTCTCTCAACAGTGATGCCAGTGAGTTTCTCAAAAAATGTTAACCAATCAACTCCGATATTTTGAGCGATCATTTAATAGTTGAAAGAATTTTTTTCATGAGTTCACTTTATAGGGAATCCGTTGAGCCATAATCATGCTGGGATATAGTAAATGTTTATATATATATATATATATATATATATATATATATATATACATATATGGGAATGAACTCAGAATGGTCCCCTGAGTTTTTTATGATACACACGGACAGTGCATGGAACAAGGAACTCTTCTGGGATAATTAAATCCACTATAGTCCGAATAAGTAATGGTAAATGACAAATACCATAGTTTTTCTTTTTCATGATGCTAGCCCGACGTGGGCAACGGGTCACTCGCAAAGAGGTCCCATAAATATAGCTTCCCTCACCAGCTATCTGCAAAGCAGACAGGATCCAGCTTTGGGACATGGATCTAGGGTTTAAAGCACCTAGCCATGCTACATTTAGAACCTCAATATAAGCAAAAGACTCGCTGCCTTCACGTCAGATTGAATGCATCAAAGAAAAATAAAAAGGGGTAACTATTATATTTTTAGCCAAAAACCAAAACTTAAACCTCAACTGGCAGAATTGAGCTAGGTGCTTTAAACCCTAGATCCATGTCCCAAAGCTGGATCCTGTCTGCTTTGCAGATAGCTGGTGAGGGAAGCTATATTTATGGGACCTCTTTGCGAGTGACCCGTTGCCCACGTCGGGCTAGCATCATGAAAAAGAAAAACTATGGTATTTGTCATTTACCATTACTTATTCGGACTATAGTGGATTTAATTATCCCAGAAGAGTTCCTTGTTCCATGCACTGTCTGTGTGTATCATATATATATATATGTGTGTGTGTGTGTGTGTGTGTGTATATATATATATATATATATATATATATATATATATACACAGGATGTATCAGAAGTATAGGTATTTAAGATTACCGATATTTATTTAATTTTTTCTGTTATTACAATAAATGTTGGTGCTCTTCCAATATGTGCTCTACCTTAAAATTTACATTCCAATACGTGATCTACCTTAGATTATTCGGATTAGTAGCAGGTACGTTAGTTAGCCTTATAAGGCTAACTAACGAAAATATCACGACTTAACCTAACCAATCGTCAAGGGCGTATAGTTCACCTAACGATTGGTTAGGTTAAGTCATGATATTTTCGTTAGTTAGCCTTATAAGGCTAGTTTCACGGTAGAGCACGTATTGGAATATGGTAGATCACAGTTTCGCGGTAGAGCACATATTGGAAGAGCACCTAAATGTTCAAACCAAATGCCATGCAGCTATTTACACATGTACAATAGATGTGTAATATACAGGGTGGCTCAAAAGTCGCGCATCATAGGAATTTTCAGTGTTGACTATATTATTTTTTTTCTTTTAGGTAGGGGATAGCGGCGAAATTAACAATAGACGAGAGGGTGAGCTTGGTTTTAATGTATGGAATACAAATCGGTACAGAATGAATCGGTATCAAATTTAAATTCTGTACCGATTCATCGCTTCGTTGTACCTGGTATTCCATACATTAAAACCAAGCTCACCCTCTCGCCTATTGTTAATTTCGCAGCCATCCTCTACCTAAAAGAAAAAAATAATATATTATAATCAACACTGAAAATTCTTATGATGCGCGATTCTAGACACCAGTCGACCAGGAAAGTACTCCGGGGAGGACGTTAGACAGGAGACAGGGAGGGCTGGAACTCCCGTTTCTCCTGTCACTGTCCCCCTTAGCTCATCTTTTTCTGTGTGTCATCTACCCTGTGAGCAGTCCAGCATGCTCTCAAACACACACTTCTCCCGCTATTCTGCACTGTACATACATCCATTTTACACACTACACAATCTTTCCAAAATTTAGAAAAAAAAAATGGCTTTATAAGCCTTGGAGACTCGGATTTTGGTTCTCTCCTTCTTAAATAGCAAAAGTAGGTTTTGTCTGACTCGTATTTTTGCGGGCGCTCGCCCTGGGCCCCTCCCTCCTGCATAAGACAAAACCTCTTGGTTAACATTGGTTTTGCTTCCGCAGGAGGTTTTCGTTCTGACGAAGGTCAAGTTTGTTGCTTCACCTTAGGCCTACAGCTTAACATGGAATTCGAACCACGACCAACCACGGGTTGTCAGAAATTACAAAGTTCTCGCTCGGACTCGATCTCATGACCTCCCGATCAACAGCTCAGCGTCTTAACCACTAGGCTACCCAGGGTACCCATTTATCTACCTATCAAGCAATTTTTTTCGTTTTGTATGGAAGGATGAACAGTTCGGTTTGCTGCGCGCAGACTGCCGTCACTATGTATCGAATCGGGGCCCGTGGATTTGTAGTCAGCGATGCTTACCACTGCACCACCGAGATATATATATATATATATATATATATAACTCGCCAAACCAGTTTTGAGATAGACGCGTTTAAACTTTAAAAATAACTACATTTTGAGAGTACGAGGTCGGGTTTTTGGTTATACCGAGTTATCTATAGATAGGGGAGTAGGGCGGGTCGTACTCAGGTGACAACATGAATCTGAAGGAAATCCTACCATCAGGGGTGTCTAAATTATGTGTTTTTACATGGGGAATTCAAATATGAGCTTCTCTTTTGGATAGGATAACTCTAACCTACATCATTTTGTATTTCTAAATTGCCAATTTTACCCTTTTGAACCCCTTTATAATATATTAAAAGATATAAGGTAAATCATTTATATTGACAAGGCCAAATCAACTTCACATATATTTATTAATAGGTGAACTGCATGTATATCACTGGATATAATTACAAAGATCATTCTCCTGACATCTTGAACTTTGCCAGGTTGCACAAATCCTACTTTGACTCAGACTTGGACATCAGCTTCCTGCTGGTCTCCTGAGCCCTGATCCCTCCATCCCTCTTTTCCTGTGAGAAGTACTTAGCAGAAGCCTCAGTCACCATTTTAACAACCCTCTCAATGCTTTGTGTGTGGCAAGGCCAGTTGCGCACCTCCATGGGGGTGTTGATGAAGTTTTTCACCTCTGAGGTGCTTAGAGAGCAGGTGAGAGGTGGCTCTGACACACCTTCTGACCAGCTGATCAAGTCACCGATGCTGGAAGCATCACAATTGATGTCAGGTGTCCTTCTGCTCCTAACAGAGGAGTCCCCCAGCTGAGTGTCCGGGTCCCCCTCTCCCCTGATGGCCAGGATTCTCTCCACCCCTTCAATCCTCTCCTTCTGATCCTCAGAGCAGAGTAGTGTTTGGAGGATGACTTCACTGTGGGCATACCAAGCAGATCTTCTCACAGTTGGTATCACAATATCCAGCACCTCCTTTCTCTGGGACTTGAGGCAGTCCAGCTGAAAGAGGATGTGCCTAGGCCCTTCGATCCAGGAGTGCTTGACCTTCACGTTGAACCAACATGGGTAATACATTCCAATGATGAATTCCACAATGAATTGCAGAATCTTCAGGTTCTTTCCTTTAAGTCCGTGCTTTGACACCCAGAGCCTGAGAAGTCTGTTCGCTGTGGTGAGCCAGCGGCTGTGGTTTACTGGTCCTATCTCTAACAGAGCCAGCCCTGCAGGAAGTACTCCATCCCTGACTGCACAGACAATTTTATAGCCATAGTATTGATCAGTTGAGAGATCTTGAATGACCTTGTCAGGAAGCTTGATCAGTGGAGGGCCAACAGAGATTCGGGTGAAGTTTGGATTGATATCAAAGTCTGTAGCAGAATCAAGGAGCTTTCCTATTGGCCCGGATAATTTTTTGTCTGACAGAGTAGGGTCATCAAGGTCAACAATGAGATGGCGCAGGGGAAGTTCAACAGTGTGCAGGTTGCACACCAACCAGACCAGCTTTCTCCCCAGGTGCAGCTCCAGCTTCCGCATTACTCCAGCTTTCACACCAGTGTTGACATTTGTTGAGTCTCCTCCAATGGCCAACAAGGTCTTATCATAACCCCTCTCTTTCAGCCAGGCAAACAGGACCTTAGCAATCTTCTCCGCATGTGACTCCTCTTTAGTTGCTTTCTCTGGGGTAAAGTGGAACAGATAGTAGCTGCCAGGCTCACTAACAACACTATAGTGTCCTTCCTTGATCTTTGCGGGAAAAGAGTGGTCACTGCCCTCAGCTTCCATCATCACATTGGTCAGGTCAATCCGCCCATCAAAGAGGATGCAAGAGATCCCCCCCTCCTCCCTGCACTTCTTCTCGAACTGTTCCCCCAACTCTCTCATCAACTTCTCCTGTGCTCTCTTGACCTTGCTCTTATCAATCACTTTACTTGTATTGTCTTCTGTGATGATTCCTGCGTCAATCAGAGCTGCTGTTGCTATCGCTGCAGTTGGCCTCAGCCAACCGTCAAAATATTTCATATACCAAACTGTATGATAATTACAATTAAGTGGAATGGCACACCTTTTTATTTGAGTATTTAAAAATTATTATTATTATATGAATTACATTATATGTGTTTATATGAATTAGTTAGAACAACGCTCTATGAGAGATAACGTGAGCAGCCATGATAGAAAACGTGAGAAGACATATTCTGGGGTAACTACAATAGTAAAATAATCAACAATTTAATAATAATCAACTGCAAAATGATGTAGGTTAGGGTTATCAGAATTAAATATTTTCTTCAGAATTGTGTTCTATACACCAAAATATGTCATTTGAACACCCCTCTCCATTGATTTAAAAAAAATGCATAGTATGACCCGCCCTAATAGGGGAGGGTTGAACTATTCATTTGTGGAACAATCGCAAAATCGCCAAATGTGTTGAGTTCACCCTTCCTACTCGCGACGCCTCATATATATATATATATATATATATATATATATGGGATGAATTTCACAATTAAACACTTCGTCAGGCGTACTTCTGAATACACGAATGGCCTTAGAATAATTTTTCTTTTTCCTTGTGGGTTTGCATCATATATATATATATATATATATATATATATGTGTGTGTGTGTGTGTGTGTGTTTTATGAAATACTAGAAACACTAGACAAAGGAGAAGTTTCGCAAGAGTCTTTTCAGCTACCTCAATATTCGGGAATGTTTACAGCAGAGGAAGAAAGGTAAAGAGTGATTGAATAGAAGCTGTAAGTAAATAAGGTCTTAAAAAGTAGAATATATATATATTGTGAATTCAAAGTAACTCGTTCTGCTTTTAAACGCTTTCTTCTTTATTTTAAATCGCTGAAGGGAATATGGGTTTTTTCTTACTTTTTATTCCTTCTCACTTCTGAAGTTTGAAGTTTATTGAACTCCATTTTTTTACCAATTGTTTTTCTTAGTATTTGGAAGAGATTTCTATTATTTTATGTTAAGAAAGTTATTTTAACCTATAATAATAATAATAATAATAATAATAATAATAATAATAATACTAATACTAATACATACATACATACATACTGTACATACATACATACATACATACATTATCGAAATCTCGTTTCCCTACGAATTGGGATGAAAAGGCAGAAATAGCTAGGACGCGAGAGACCAGACGCGGGGGCCCACGTCTGAGGCTATTGTTGCCCTTCGTGGGGAAAAAGAGGGAAGGATGGGTTCCCAGCCCAATCCTTCCCCTCCTCTACTGCGGGAGATACAGAGCGAGCAGCACCTTTCGGCGGGCTGTGTGGTCACCACATCCCTGCGCCCAAAATAATACAATAATAATAATAATAATAATAATAATAATAATAATAATAATGACTCTCACAACTAGGGCATATACATAAAATAATTTGTTTCATTAAAAAAAACCCACATTTTTTTCTACCTCGAAACAATATTTATTTTCAATTAAATTATATGAAAGAAAATTCTTTTGCTTTGTTTATTTTTAATTTATTTGATCTGTTTTTTCTCACACAAAGTTCTGAATTACGATATAATAAATATAATTGGACTATAAAAAAATTATACTATAATTGATAAAATCCACGAAATACATTGAAATCAGTAGATTTTCTCCAAAAATGTTTCCCAGTTGTTTGCAGAACTCGTAAACAAAGACGTAATATAAAATGCAATCAATTATCAATTCCTTTTTTAAATGTCTTTTTGTAAAGGTAAAATGGCGTTTGTAAATGAATCACTGAATCAATTCAAGGGTCACTCGATTCGAACTCGGCGGTAACGAAAGAATAAATCATTTTAAAGTGAGAAAATCGCATTTAAAGCTTTTTTCTTTTGTTTAAGAGAAGTTCGGTTTAAAATGTAATTATAGATAATAATAAAAAGAAAGATCCAATTAAAAAAAATATATATATATACACACACACACAGGGTGTTTCAGGAGGAAAGGTCAATACTTCGGGAGGTGATAGTATCGGTCATTGTGAGAAAAAAAGTTCATATGAACATGTGCCTAATTCTGAATGGTTACGGAGATAGAGCTGTTTGAATCTGATGCGCGCGCAGCTCTTCCTCCCCCTGTGGTGGTCCCATTCAATGGCCACCAAGGTCTTCAGACCTCTTTCCGTTAGAGTATTGTTTGTCGGGGTGGATGAAAAGTCAAGTTTACAAAAGAGAGGTGGATACACGAGACGAATTGCTCGCGCGCATTTTGGATGCTGCTGCCCGCATAAAGAAACGTCAAGATCAACTCAGACGAACAACACGCGATCTTCGCACACGAGTTGCAAAGTGCATTGAGGTTGACGGTGGGATTTTCGAAAAAGTATTGTAAACTGTAACAAATTTGTCATTTCTGTATCTGATACCATTCAAAATGCCAATGTTTAAACATTAAATGTTAGAAACAGTAATTGGTTTCTCTTTCTTGATTACTATTAACAATGCTTTTGTATTTGTAGATTCAAACAGCTCTATCTCCGTAACCATTCAAAATTAGACACATGTTCGTTCATATGAACTTTTTTCTCACAATGACCGATACTATCACCTCCCGAAGTATTGACCTTTCCTCCTGAAACACCTTCGGTATATACACAGTGTGTATATATATATATATTAGGGTGTTTCATACCTATAGGGTAAAATAAAAATGAGCTTGGAGTTTTAATCCACACGTTTCTCCGTATTCTAAAGAACAAGAAAACACGTTTGTGCAAGTTTGAACCAGATCGCGCTGCATTTAGAGGTCCCCAACTTTGACGACTTTTTGTCAGTTCATTTCTCGCCTGCCTGCAGTGAAGACGGTTTTCTTCGTCACTTGAGCGGTTCGTGTTGTATAGCCTATTGGACAACTATGGAGGTAATTATATATGCTACTAATTATCTCATTTTACTGTGGTATTGAAATTTATTATTATTTAATTTCTGTCATTTTACTGTGGTAGTGATATTTATTATTAATATTACATGAAATTAATTAGTCTGTTGCATATTGGACAACTAAGCTGGTAATTATTTATGATACTAATTAATGTAATTTTACTGCGGTATTGAAATTTATTTAATTAATGAATTGTCAAAGAGAACGTAGTGTACACGTATCAGTTTTATAAATAAAGAAAAGCAGTAACTGGGACTCGAACCAGTGTCATAGCCGTTTGGCGGCATCGCTCAAGTCGGCGTACACAGCACGCTATCCACTCCCTAGATGGTGTAGTGGATAGCGTGCTGTGTACGCCGACTTGAGCGATGCCGCCAAACGGCTATGACACTGGTTCGAGTCCCAGTTACTGCTTTTCTTTATTTAATTAATGAAATTAATTACGATGTGAAATTATTTCTGTGGAATTATTTAGTTTGTTTTCTTTTCCAGGTGTCTACCAGAGCGAAAACAGAAGTGTTTCTTATTGGCCAGACGGATGCGAACATCACATCAAGTGGCCTTCCAACTCAGTTGCAAGTACTCAAAAAGTACTTTTACCACCAAAAGGAGCAAAAATTTGGACGTACTAAATGCCTGAACCTGTGCCTGGATGCCTGTCTCATATTTTGGGAGAGAGCGAGAATCCCCATGATGCGTCGAGATTCGTCCTTGAAGAAGATGGAATCCCTTCTCAAGGAATACGACCGGCTTGTGAAGCACAAGTCACATAAAGCAGAGTCCTTCCGAGTGAAGGAGGCGATGTTCAAGGAGGCAATAGCGAAGGAGATCATGGACATTGCTCATTCACAGGCTAAGAAAATGATGAAGAATCAGGAGGACATCCACTTTCTCTACATGCAGCGTGAAGATCCAAATTCCTGCAGCATGGGCCCTGTTGACATGAAGCTTCACTATAAGGAGATTAGGAAAAGGAAGAGGCTGGACAAGATTAAGGAACAACAGGAGAAGGCCAGGAAGGAACAAGGAGCTGCAGAAGATACGGGGGCTTTAGTGAAGGATTTCATGGACAAATGATTCGCAAGAAGTGGTTATGTTTTTTGTATCTTTGTGAAAATGTGTAGTGAAATGGTACTCGTTTGTTGAATAAAAATTCATTGACAGATTTTTGTTTAATTTTTTCCGTTTATGATCTGCCAGAGCATCAAAATGGGGACCCGTAAACTTTAAACTATTGAATTAATACTTCGGTTTATCAGTCTCCTCAGCAAATGGAACAAGGGGATCCATGTGGATTAAAATTTTTCCAAACTTTTAATTTATGAAACACCCTAATATATATATATATATATTTTATTTATTCATTTATTTATTTATTTACTGTATTTACCTTATACGCTTTGCCACACATATATGGATATTCCCCATAATTTTCATTGTAATTGTAATAATTAATTTAGTAAGAAATAAAATAAGAAGCATTACTTTTGTACCGCCCCCCCCCCCCCCCCCTGTGTACTGTATATATATATATATATATCCATAACATTAAAGTAAGAATTGTCACAACTTTTCGACCTATAAAATGGTATCGTTTCCATCGTGAATAAACTAAACATTATATTGTGAAAATACGCACGACACTCCCTTCAAAATTATATTAATTAATAATTAATTAAGGTGTCCAAATTCATGACCTCGGAACGAGGTCAAGTTTCGTTATTCTAGTTTGTAGGATATTTACAACAATGGTTACAAAAATACGCGCTGTACAGTGCCTTTAACTTTATGGCAGTGCCAAAACTTTGACGCGGATACTAATTTTTCC